>CAUYTI010132830.1:0-39864 GCA_963575145.1 Galago senegalensis | reverse complement strand
ACAGCTCGCCTCAGCAAGGTTGAAGTACGCTCTTCAATCTTCTCTCTTGTCTCTGCTCCAAACCATCAGCTAATTTGCTAAGCTTCTGTCTTTTCAGCCTCCTTCTGGACGGGAGCTTCTGTAAAAAGCTGGCTGCAGTTCGCCATCTTTTTTTACTTTTTTGAGACAGAGTTTCACTATGTCGCCCTCAGTACCTCAGACTCTTGGGCTTAAGCAATTCTCTTGCCTCAGCCTCTCAAGTAACTGGGACAACAGGCACCTGCCACAATGCCCAGTTACATTTTTGATATTGTTGTCATTGGTGCTTAGCAGACCTGGGCCGGGTTCAAACCCACCAGCCCCGGTGTATGTGGCCAGCGCCTTAACCACTGAGCTACGGGCACTGAGCCTCTTTACTATTTCTTAAGAGAGCAATGGACAGAAAGTGTCAGTTTGTTACACCAAATTGAGAAAGGAATGATGAAATTGAACATACAGATCTTGTTGCCAGGAAATGCGTGAACAGGAAGCACTGGGCAGAGTAGAAGCTGCCTGACTGACAAGAATCCTGGAGAGAAACAGAAAGAAACAATCCAGAGCTGGCAGCCTTCTGACGAATACACCTGAAGGGATTTTGGAAAATGATACAGTCACTCATATTTTTATTAGACATAGAGATTTTATTTTATTTACTTTTTGTTTTTGAAATAATTGCAAAGTCATGGAGAACGGAAAGAGTAGTACACAGAGTTCCCATATACAATTCACCCCGATTTAACTGTAAATGCTTGCCATTTGGCTATTTATCTATTGTCTGTCATCTATTTATCTGTTTTTATTTTCCCCTGAACCATTTGAGGTAAGAGGTAAGTACTCTTTTTCTTTTAAATATTTTGGTGTGTATGTCCCAAGATCATTTTCCAATGTAATCACAGTATAGTAATCAAAATCAGGATGTTTGACACTGATAAAATATTATTATCTCCTCTGAAGTTTGTATTAAAATTTCACCATTTGTCCTTGTAGGTAGCGTTTTCCTCCTAATCTAGGATAACCTAGATTCTCAAACAATTCTTCCACCTTTCTTTGCTTTTATGACTTTGATATTATGAACAGTCAAGACTAGTTATTCTGTAGACTATCCCTCAGCTTGGGTTTGTCAGAAATTTCCTCATGATTTGATCTAGGCTGAGCATCTTTGGCAGGATGTCACAGTGGTGTTATATTCTTTTCAGCAGAATACATCAAGAGGAACAAGATGTCAGCTGTTCCATAGGGTGGGGAACCTGTGGCCTTCCAGGTCTCTTAAGTACAGCCCCTCAGATCTAAGTTTGGACCAAATCCAAACTTCATACGACAAATCTCTTAATTAAAAGGATTTGTTCTGCAAAATTTGGATTCAGTCAAAAGGCTGAATTCAAGGATCCAGATGGCCACATGTGGCTGCAAAGCCACAGGTTCCCTATCTCTGTTCACTTTGATCCCTGGGTTAAAATAGTGTCTTACAGATTTCTCCACCGTAAAGGTACTATTTTAGTTTTAGTAAGTTGTAGTAAGTTTAGTAAGGTGAAAATTATGCTGTTTCCGGTATATTGTGGTATATTGTACATTTTTTTTTTTTTTGAGACAGAGTCTCACTGTGTTGCCCTTGGGTAGAGTGCCATGGGGTATCATAGGCCACAGCAACCTCAAACTCTTGGGCTCCAAATAATCCTCTTGCTTCAGTCTCCAGAGCAGCTGGAACTACAGATGCCCACCATAATGCTTAGTTATTTTTTCTATTTTTAGTAGGGATGGGGTCTCACTCTTGCTCAGGCCAGTCATAAGTTTCTGAGTTCAAGCTATCCACCCACCTTGGCCTCCCAGAATGCTAAGATTACAGGTGTGAGCCACTGCACCCAGCTATCTATTATACATATTGATAACATAAAATGGAATTTTTACAACATTTTAAATAGTGTATGCAACAAAACATTTGATTTGATTTGATACCTGTTATTATCCTGAAAAAGTAATAGGGATAAGTTCTTTTTTAAACAGTTGGATACTCTCATTCTTTTCTACATTTGAAAATTTCTAGTCATACACCCAATCATGATATCCTGAAAGAATATGGATGTAAATTGACCTGTACTTATTTTAAACTTCCTGTGACCACAAGTATTTAACTTTCAACTTTTCTCCCTTTCGATTGGATTATCTTTATAGTTGTTGTTGGTATAAAGTTGATGAAAATGTGAACCAGTTATTTTTTATAAATAATTGTTACATATAAATTACAAACCTAGTAATACATCTTTAATAAAATACATGGAGGTGGTGATTATAGTGCTTGATTAAACTAAGCTTTGAGGACTCCTATTTTTTCTTTTTGTTCGACACTCCTGAGTCTTTTGTATGGGAGAAAGAGATGGATAGGAAGGAGAACCAACCAGAAGCCTTGGCTGAAGAAAGATTGACTGTGGGAAGAACTATATAAAGAAGATGAGGAACTGGAAATGATTCCTGACAATGTTCTGTGCTTGCACACACTTCAGAATATCCTCCTGGAGCTCCAGGGCATGAGGAGCCTCAGGTGAATACTTCTCTGCTGGTTAACCCAATCCAGAGATTTCTCTATAATTCCAGAATGTCATGGAGAGTCACCTAATCCGACCAAATCATTCCAAGGTTATAGTACATAGTGTTTTGTTTGTTTATTTCAGGTTAATGTAAGGGTGCAAATAACTAGGTAACAATATTTGCATATGTTAGGTGTAGTCCCTCTTGTACTTATATCCCACACCCCAAAGGTGTGCCAATACCCTTAGATTGTGTCCATTAAGTGGAAGCACAGTGACCCCCTCCCCTCCTCCCCACAGCCCTCGTTCATTCCTCCTGCCCCCAAATTGAATTGAATTAAGTTTTTCTCTTATGTGGGCATATAGTAGTTTGTCTGCTGTCTTCATATTAGTATTGAGTACATACTATTCACCCATTAAATAAGGTAGAGCGTGTACATCTTTTGTATTAACCTGGATGGAGTTGAAACACATTCTGCTTAGTGAAGTATCATAGTACATAGTTTTATGAATTGTGTCTGTGTGCACTATGATATATAGTAAATTAGTTTGCAGATTTCCTGAAACTACAGAAAGATCATTAAACTAGAACATTTATTGAAGGAGTACTATTTGCAGGCGCTGTGGTAGGCACTTTTTAGATGTGCTTGATATATGAAGATTGGAAGTTACAAGGTAGATAAATCAAGGCTAGACGTTCTGATCATAAAAGCCAACTTTGCAAAAGGATTAGTCATACGGTTTCTGTAAATAATGAGTACTCTCATCTGTGTGTTTGAATTGCTCAATTTACGAGGAAGGAAAGTCAATTCCCAGACAGTTCTTTTAAGAATATTGTGACCATGTAATGTCAGACCCACTTTTATACCTGAAGCAAGTGTTTACAAAAGCAGAAACATGTATAAATATAATTGTAATTTATAAAGGAGGCCATTGTAGGTGTTGGTTGGAGGCTCATCAGGGTAAATTGCTGATACGTGGAAAAATGCATATGCCTGAATGGGAGACCGAGGTCAAGCCTTTCTGATTGTGTCAATTGGGGTTGGTTCTAGCATGAATACAGAGTGATTTTTGCCCTGCAGATGTTTGGGCAAAAATCATGTTTTATGTCACATTAGCTTTAAAATAATTTTCAGCTTTAAATGAAAAGGCATTTCATTCAGTAATTGCAGTACGTAGATTTAAGGTTTAGAACTCCTCACTGGCACATCTAGCAGTTGGCATGTGCCACAGTGGAGAGCTGAGGCTGGCAACAGTGCTTTGAACAAAACCCCATTGATTTTCAGTGCCATTTAGCCTTTGAACGGCAACTCGTGAAAAAAATATAAAGTGCATCAAATCCTGGTTGCTGCTTGGTGGCTTGACACAGACTGTGTTTTCTACTTTTTTGTCCCTTAACACCCCCATTCCACTAGGGGTACCAGAGCCACATTTGGAAAGCAAATTGCTGAGAAAATGCATTTTGCTGAACTACTCAGGAAGAGAACACCAGTGTGTGTAATACTGCATGAAACTGTGCTAATGTGGCCATTGTTTTTCATTTAAAAAAGAAAAAGACAGTGTTAATAGGATGAAGAAGAATTCTCTTATTATATCTCACAGAGAAGCCATCTAAATTTGCCCTTGATGGCACAGTTCCCAAATTCTGAGTCACTTCCCCTTGTCCCTTGCTGTGCATCTTAACTGTGAGGACCCAGGAAGTCTGTGGGGATTAGGCATTTTTCTTTGTCCTATGTATGTTATGGTTTATGCAGATTCTACTGGGGTGTCATCTGTAGCTGAGGATTTTTAAAGATTGCATGAAAGAAACTGTTGAACAACAGAATCAAGTGATGCCAGGGTTACAGCAAAAAGATTCATAGTTGTGTCTGGTGGCCACAGCTGGCTGATGCCTGCAGTAGGAATAGCCAGTGGAAAACGGACACATTATCCTTATGCTTGGAATGCCAGATATTGGGTTGCATAAACCTTCTATGCATCTATATTAGAGGGGTTGACTGACTTACCTAGTATGAAATGTGAGACTGGGGAAAATCATGTATTTTTAAATGTCTATTTTAATAGCATTGTGGTTTTAATACAAGGCAGTTGTTTTACCTCTTTGAAAAGGATCATTAATGGATTTCTAGTTTTCATTCCTTAGTGTCAGTCAGTTTTTGCCTCTACTATTAGCATATGTTTAGATTATAATCTCATTGTAGGGAATTAATTAGGCTTATTAGGAAGAATATTTGTACTCAAGGAGAAAAATCTCTTCTGCATACTTTGCCCTGTCAAATATAGAGTGGTCCCACTATTTATCTGCCTGTGATTTTACCAGTTGATATTCAACTTTCTGTTTATGAATATTTTGAAAGCGAGCTTTATTTTAGCTTGAATTTTTGCTTAATTAACTCCTTCTGAATTTTTTTTTTTTTTTTTTTAGGATAAACAGAACCAAATTTCAGGACAGGGTTTCCCACAGGGCAAGTTGAGGTGATTCACAGGTTGACATTGTGGTAAGAAAGGGGGGCATGTATTAATTATAAATAACTTCATTTCAAACTCCAGTTAACCAATTTTCACTTCCTTTGTCTGTCTATTAAAAGGTTCAAATAGCTCATTCTTCTTGCAAAGAAGCTTCCTGCACATATGTGGAAGTTTACTTTATTTGTAAATCTGCTATTGAGCATATTCCGAACATACAGTAAACTCTATGTTTTAGATATTTAAAAGTGAAAAGTATAGATATTAAAAGTTTCAAAATTTTTTATCTTTCATGACGTCTTCAAAATCAAATTATCTTTACCTGTGAATTGAAGGAAGGATAGGCTTGGGTTTGTAACTATTAATAATTCATGTGGAAATGGTTCCTTAAGCCCTCAAATTTGCATCCCTAAAAGCAGGAAGAACAGTTTTCTCTTTTTCTAAACAGGGCTTTTCTGCTCTTTTAGCTATGGGTACTTCCAAATACATCTGAGTTGCAACATTTAAAAGAAAATAGCAAAAACCTAGAAACATTTTAATAATGATCAAAAAACTAGATTGGAAGGGGCTTGCCCTCTGTTTCTGTCTATCTGCCCAGATGGCTGGAAAGGGAGAAAAAGGTAGATACTTGCTGAGGCCATGGTAAATGCCAGGATAGGCTCCGTGGGTCTGCACCATAGCCCTTCATCCTGGGCGCTGTTATTCATCCCATGTTACTATCAAAGAAACGGAACCCTGGCATAAGCGAGTGGCCAGCTCCAGGTCATTCAGCTTGGAATACAAGCTGTGCACTTTTACTCTCTTGAGAATAGTTTATGTTGCCTCCAAAGGAGGATAGTATAGGCAGAGAGGAGGGGAGGAGAGCTCAGTGAGCTCAGACAGAGAGTGACAAGGCATCAGGCACATGTGAGTCTTGTGGCTGCCACATGGTAAATTAGTATATTCCTTCAGTGACCGTGAACAAGTCACTTAATTCCCTGGGCATTCAGTTTTCTTACTTTTAAAACAGACATTTGGACAGGATGCTGTCTGGTCCTGGTTATAATCTGTAGATGCCAATACATGCTTCTATGAGTTAAATGTCCAGTCTGGGGTGCTCAGCTTGTTAGCGGGAGTTGGTCTTTAAAAAAAAAAAATTAAGATAGTTAATCAGCATATGTCAAACTGTCTACCCCATTTTGAGCACAAGGAAATTCATGTCTTCCAACTTATTTTCTGGAAATCACCTCTTGAAGGTCAAACTTTTTAACATCTTTATCATATTCGCTCATCTTTAACTGATGCCTTCAGCACTTTGTTTTGATTTGAGGGTAAGTAGTTTCACAGGCGTGGGTAAAACTTTAGCCATATTTCCTTATCTGTCAGAATAAGGAGGAAGAAAACACCTTTCTTGTAGACAAGGGTGTTCTGTTTCCGTGTGAAGGATTTAACGAGACAGGCATAGTAGGGTATCAGTTTGATAAATCATATGTGACAATCAGCAGCCACATCAAATTGTACGTAACATAATCCAAACAGGAGGCAGAGAGGATTGCCAAAATAAACTGCCCTATGTCAGATCACATGGCGGATGCTTCTGGATGTGCATCTTACCTATTATGCAAAATAAAATTCCTTAGAACCAGGATTATTACCAGGTCTGTTGGGCCAGTGATTCAAAGTGTGAAGATGGAGGTATATAAAACTGTTGGGGACTGAGTGACAAGTTATTTCTTCACATTTTGAGATCAGAAAACAAAACGTCACATTAGATATAAAATGTGTTACTGTCCTTTTACTAATGAGTAAAACAACCCTTGATACAAGTGACTATCCAGAGTTAACCAGAATCAACATTTGAATTTGTGTCTTTATGCAAAACTACAATGCTATTGTAATCATTTCCATTAAATATTAGTAATTAGGTATGATAAGCCAAGCTGGTACAGAAAAATGGAGAAAAAAAAATGGATTGATAGCTATTTCAGTAAACCAGAGGGCCAGATTCTTGGCAATCTTCACAGTACATATTAGGCATAAATAGATCAGAGAATTAAATTGTTACGTATAGAGGAAGAGACCCATTAAAAAGCACATCAAATTTAAAAGCTAGAGGAGGGAGAGAAGGTGGATGGTTGGCAATGTCTTGCCAAGGGAGACACTATGGAGAAGGGTATTCTTTTTTGAAGTTTAACTGATGTAAATTTTTTTTTATATTTTGTATTTTCCTCAATCCTCATTGACATGCAGCATCTCATTTCTATTTTTATAGCTTTGTGAAAATGGACAGAGCAGGTATTATTAGTCCATTTTCTAGATGTGGAACTAGAAGCACAGAGAGAGAGGACTGTAGCCCACTTAAGATACCTAGTGTATGATATGGGGGCCTATAGCAGCATCTAAAATTTCCTTATATAATAACCTTCTGACAAAAATAGGTAGTTTTCTGATATAGGTACATTCTTATAACTAAGGGGGTGGGGAATTGATACCTAGGCAAGTAGAACAAGAACAGTAGATAAAACTTACCTGTTGGAATAGTTATTAGAATATCAACTCTGCCACTTACTACTTACGTGTTCTTGGGGGGATTTATTTAACCTTACTGAGTCTCCATTCTCCCTTCTGTAATTACATGAATTTATTAAGATTTATGAACTAGTGTAAGGAAAGCACAGTAAGCACTCAGGAACTAGTCACTAACTGTTTATGGATTTCATTACAGTGGTGGGCCAAGTAGAACCAGAAGTTGGTATCTCCTCATGGAAGACCAAAGGAGGGATAAAAGCTGAAACCCAGCCCAGCCTTTCTTGGCAGGCAGAGGGACAGAGGCCATGGTTCTGTGTCCAGTGAGTGGGACAGTGCAGTCCTCTCACACATAGGGTCTAGGCTGAGGTGACTTTGAAGACTGAGGGCAGATTTAGCTGCCCTTGGGATCAGGTGTTAGGTGTGGTAAAACAAATGTCTTCACCATGGAGATCGGTGCTCAAGGGAATGCTGGATGAAGGGAACCCCTGATGGTGTGTATGTGGCTGGCTGTAAGGGGAAGTCTCCATCTGCTGTGTGATGCCCACTGTTGGGACGGTCACAAGTGAAGTAACTGCCAGCTTCACCATCTCTTCTTTGCCTCATTGCTCAGACCTCTTTGGCTACCGAGCACCAGTA
The DNA here is from genome assembly GCA_963575145.1 of Galago senegalensis. Taxonomy (NCBI): domain Eukaryota; kingdom Metazoa; phylum Chordata; class Mammalia; order Primates; family Galagidae; genus Galago; species Galago senegalensis. Next base: position 31,714 of record CAUYTI010132830.1, on the reverse strand, counting down.
AATTTTAGTGAGAAATAGAATACATTTGGTAAGAAGAAGACAGCTTATCTGAGGGTTAGTGCCAGAATCTAGTGGCTGAACCACTTGGTGTGTTTTGATGGCTTTGGAACCTACTCTTCCTTGAGTCTACTCATGGGTAATTTCTGGGTGGGATGATTCTTATTTTAAAGGAATATTTAAAATATTATTAAAATAAATTATTATTATTAAATATTATTAAAATAATAATATTTAATATTATTAAAATAAATATTATTAAAATAAATAATTATTATTATTAAATAAATATTATTAAAATATTATCACCTTATTTTAAAGGTGAGCTTTTAGAGAATATTGTGTGTCATACACTGAATGGTAAGACATGAACAAAATTTCCATGTTGAAGCCCTAACTTCCAATGTGACTATATTTGGAGATAAGATCTTTATAGAGATAATTTATGTTAAATGAAGTCATGAAGGTGAGGTACTAAACCAAATAGGACTATTGTCTTTATAAGAAGAGGAAGAGACACCAGGGAAACACACACACAAATGAAAGGACACATGAGGACATAGCGAGAAGGTGGCCATCTGTAAGCCAGGAAGAGAGACATCAAGAAACCCAATCCACAAACCCACAAACATCTTGATCTTGGATTCCCAACCTCCAGAACTGTGAGAAAATACATTTCTATTGTTTAAGCCACCCAGCCTCTGGTATTTTATTATAGTAGGCCTTCCTAGCTGATGAACATATCATGTGGTCAGGTTACACTGTACCTTGGTGAAGATATTAAAATTTTTACCTTCTATAATACTATGTCAGATTTAAATTTTGTATTTATTTAATGCATAGAATTCCCAATAGATTAGATTCTCTGGATAAAGTTGATTGGCCTTGATAGGTGTCCAAATAGTTTGTTACTACTAAAAAAATAAAAACAGTAAAGTTTGTGAAAGTTTCACTTAAATGAATGAATGAATTCAAAGCTTTTTTTTCTTTTAGAGACAGAGTCTCTCTTCATTGCCCTGGGTAGAGGGCCGTGGCATCACAGCTCACAGCAACCTCCAACTCCTGGGCTTAGGTGATTCTCTTGCCTCAGTCTCCCAAGTAGCTGGGACTACAGGCACCTGCCACAATGCCTGGCTATTTTTTTGTTGCAGTTTGGCAGGGGCCAGTTTCGAACACACCACCCTTAGTACATGGGGCCGGCACCCTACCCCAGCACTGAGCCACAGGTGCTGCCCTATAAATTTCTTTTAAGTATATATCAAGACTGAGAGAAAGGAAGTAGAGTAAAAAAAAAAAAATACATGCGTGGTACTCTTAAACTCACACTCACAGATACTGAAAACCTCTGCCAGGGAGATCCTTAACTACTATGTAGTTAGCCTTGTGGCAATAACTACTTTAGTTCTGTCCTGCTCTGCATACTTGGGAGGGTGTCACAGAAATGGGGGTGCTGTGAGAGTGACTTCAATTTATTGAAGTTGAGGTGGGCTAGAGAAATGTGTCCAGTTGATCAATATTAGGATGGGCTATCTGAGTGTGTTTCATATAATTTACATTGATTGATGGTGAGCCCTAACTAAAACATCTGATTTTTATTTCAACACTGGCTTAAGACCATTGGGAGTACAACTTGTGTTTTCTTTATCTTTGCACACGGTGCTGATTGAACACTGTGCCAGCCATATAGAGATAGCTAATAAATATTTAAATGAGGAGTTTCAAGATTTTAACATGTGGAGAGATAGCTTGAGGACTAGGTTAATTAACTGTTATGAAAATAAAGCAAGAGAAATGGCCAAGAAACACTGTCTGCTGAAGCATATAAATTTTCTTTATCAAGTGAGAATAGAAAAAATATGTACTTTTTATGTAGAAGCTAAAAAAAATTATACTTTCAAGCATATGAAGTATCTAAACTTCACTGGAGCAGGTCTTAGAAGAAGCAGGAAAATCAAACACCAATTATTCAGGAAAAAAGAAAACCTACTAAGAAAGTAAACTAGTAACTGTTTGTATAACAGTTGGCTTCCTTTTTTGGGAACTCCATATGCCTAAGTATATAGTTCATTTATCAGGCATCTTTGGGGAATGTAGTACTCTATACTACTTAATTTTCCAGATTGCCCTGTTAAGTCAAACTCAGAGATAATGTTTTATTTTGGGCAAAAATGTTTGTAAAATATTTAAAAGTGCTCAATCCAGAGGACAGTGCACCCAATTCAATCTCTTTATGCATATTAATCACCTCATTTCTTCTATTCTAGATGGTTAAGATATAATGACTGAATTTCATTAAGGAAAAGAAACACTATTATATTAAAGAACAATCAGTTCTAAGACTGACTTCAACTTCAGAAATCTTTAAAAGTGAAAACATACATCGAAGAGTAGAGGAAAAATGCTAGTAATGTGCTTCAGCCCACACTGGATAAAGACTTGTTGAATAGGTTCATCAGTCTAAAAGGCCCCAGACTGTGTGGAGCAAATTTACTCACTCATTGTAGGTTTTGTCCTGTCTGATAAGACCCCCATGGGAGACATTATGTCAGTCTTGCCCAGGCCTGAAGTTTGCAATGTCGAACCCGCTCAGGAGTGGTAAAACAGTTAGCCAAAGTTAGGACCATCTCTAAAATTATGGGCTTTCTAGAAAACTGCACTAATTCAGTGCTTTAACTTTGGAAGGGGTAGCTTTTCTTTACCTGTGCCCCAGTTTGGAATTTGGGGCAACATGGTTCTCGGCTGCCAGATTTGTGATCTATTGTTTTAACAAAGTACCTGTCACCTAGATGATCAGGAAAGAGTGCTAGGATGACAGAAAAAAACAAAAACATACTCTTCTCCCCCCAAAACAACTCCCTCCCACCCACAAAAGATATGTAAGGTGGAAACAGGAAACATCAGGGACTGGAACAATTAAGGAAAGAAAGTTGGGAGAAAGCAACAGGTCTGGAGAAGATAGATGTCCAGAAGTGATTCTGAATACCTTTTTTATGCTTAAAATCACAGGAGTGCTGATGGAGCTAAGTGAATGTAAAAGTGTGAGTCATTTCCAAATGACATTTATACAATTCAATTATAACTTAAATAATGAACTATTATTAAAACTTCGGATGATATTTTCTTCAGCCAATATTTAAACTTTTGTACTCAAGGGAAGCTCAACTATACCTGGGCAGAGAGTTTATCATTTACAGATTCTTTTCCTGGTTGCCAATCATCTAAAATATCTATGTTGACTGAATAAGAGAGCTCCTATTCATCAAGTCCAAAGTACACATAACTGTATTGATAAGGCAGGAACTCTCACCTGAGACACTGACACCCACATCTCTGGAGAAATTGGAATGTGTTTTTCAGGGTGTGTTTGAAAAGATGTCAAGTTGTTGCTTGGTAAGCTTGATTGGAAGCTGGATTTGGTAAGGTTCTGGAGAGAAGCTGTGGTTGCAGACTAGCAGTGTTTCAGAGGCTGTACAGGGAAGTAACCAGTACCAAACAGAACCTTGGGTCTGATCTGGTTAGTACTGGCTTTTGTCTTTCAAACTTTAACACAATTCTAAAAATAGAGGTGAATCTCTTATTGTCTAGCACACTTAACTACCATTATCTGTACATCTTACTGCATTTCTTTAGTAATATAACTAGAATGGGCTTTCTGCCTGGCGTCTGACTTGGTCCTCTCTTTACAAATGTATGCGGACTGGTACATTGTATTTTGTCTCTGCAACGACATATTAAACTCCCCGAGGTACAATGACTTGATTCCAATAGATGTTTAATCAATATTTTGAGTGAATGCTGAATTAATTTTATAAAAGCTTTCTTTAGGACAAGCACAGTGAGAATATTTACCATTAGTGACTATTCTTTGTCTGTGTTGCTATTCATACCTGAGGCTGGGTCATTTATAAAGACAAGAGGCTTATTTTCCTCATGGTTCTGTAGGCTGCAGGAAGCATGGTGCCATAATCCACTTCTAGCGAGGGCTTCAGGAAACCTCCAGTGAGGAGGAGCTGGTGTGTGCAGATTCACATGGGCAGAGAGAAGGGAGCCTCCAGGCTCCTTTGAACAACCTTAGGCTCCTTAGTTCTCTTGGGAACTAAGAGTGAGCCCTCATTTCCTCACTCACTCCTCTGACAATAATATCAAGTCTTTTGTGGGGGAAGCCCCCACAATTCAGACATCTCCCACTAGGGTCCACCTATTTAATGGGGATCAAATTTCCTCATGAGACTTATGGCCAAACAAACTATGTTCAAGCCGTAGCATTGACAATACATATGTGAAGATGCCTGATGTTGCTCCGTAAAATAATACAGTTGTATTAAGTTGAGAATAATGGGGGATTCTCCTATGGTGAATACAGCCCTGTTAAGATCTGGCTGACTTTGGAGGGGAATAGCAAGCCCCCTCCCCTTTTTTGAGACAGTCTCACTTTCTTGCCCCTGATAGAGTGCTGTGGCGTCATAGCTCATAGCATTTCTCCTGCCTTATGCTCGCAAGTAACTGGGACTAGAGGCACCTGCTACAATGCCTGGCTAGAGCCAGCCTTTTTGGAGTGAAAAAGATTCAGCCTAATTTGGTTCCAAAGGCCTTCCAGTTGTTATAAGGTTAATTTTTTAAAGAGATAAATCATGCTCCTCATTTAAATATAACATGAACACATGCTGTGATGGCTAACTTTATGTGTCACCTTGGTTAGGCCAGAATTCCCAGATATTTTGGTCTGGGTATTTAGACATTTCCATGAAGATATTTTTTACATAAGACTAACACTGAAACTGGTAGACTTTGAGTGAAGCAGATTACCCTCCAAACTGTGGGTGGGCCTCATCCATCAATTGAAGGCTTTAAAATAAAAGACTGACCTTTCAAGAGGAAGAAGAAATTTTTGCTCGTAGACTGCCTGTGACCAGGAGCTGGAACATCAGTTCTTTCCTGTGTCTCCACTCCCTGCCCTACCCTGCAGATTTTGGATTTGCCAGCTTCTAGTCATGGAGCTGGGGCTCACATAACCTGAGGATGCTTATAGAGGGCGTGTAGGCATGGATGACTTTAGTGGAATCAGTTTCCAGATCTTCAGTTATCATACATGTCATTTCTACACTACTTACTAAAAATTGAGTGGAGTTATCCTTTTCCTACTTGATAAATTAAAGGTCTTATGCCTCATTCATCCATATGTATCTATGCTTCATGGTCCCAGGATACAGAAACCTGCTGGGTACCAAACAAAACCTTGTAATGGTAAATGTAGACCCACAGGGCTTCTTTTACTTCTGTGTGTAATACGTATTTCTGTTAAGGGTAAGGGGTGGTGCTTAGAAACATGGTTTCTGCTAAATGTTACCCTAAATGCTAAACATGTTTACCTTTCCCCCATATTTAGATGTAAGTGATTCTCTTCAGTTATTCTCAACACTCATCTCTTGGATGTGTACTTATATAAATACAATTATCTTTGAAGCTGGAACAGTGTAGGTTAGGGACACTATTAAATATAATTGGAATGTGTTCTCAAATATATTGGCTAAAATTAATGGATAAAACTTGTATGTGATTTCTTTGTGATCCAGAGTATTTTATTCAGCAAAGTATTTCAAATCTATTTTATCAAATCCTTTTTTTAAAATTTTATTTGAGGCAGTGTCTAGCATCAGGTTAGAGTGCTGTGGTGTTAGTCTAGCTCACAGCAACTTCAAACTCCTGGGTTCAAGTGATCCTCCTCTCTCAGCCTCTAAAGTAGCTGGGACTACAAGCCCTCTTCACAACACCCCACTAATTTTTCTATTTTTTAGTTGGGGGGGTGTCTCACTCTTGCTCAGGCTGGTCTTGAACATCTAAGCTCAAACGATCATCGCACCTTGGCCTACCAGAATGCTAGGAGATTGCAGGTGTGTGCCAATATGTCCAGCCAGTTTTATGAAATCTTAGCAGGAAGTATTTAAACAAACTAAAGTCAGTCCTCATATTTTGTCTTGTGAAATTTCAAAGCTGTTCTATTTCTTTTTAACAAAAAAAATATAATATACTCGTCTCTAGTCTGATTAGTTTTTAGCAACATATTCTTTTGTCTTTTATTAAATGTATAGGAAAAGTTTGATTACAGTTCAGCTCATTAAGGGGTATAGTTGAAAATTTACTATGTTTAATGACTATTTTTCTGAAATCTTACATATACTTATAATTGTTGTAATTATAATTTAATCCAGACATTTATTTTAAAAAATCTTTAGAGCCTTATGGTATCATGGAATAAGTCAAGAATTAAATCTTAATTTATACATATTTTGTAGCAGATATGCATGATCTCTAAAAGCTTTTAGGCACAAAATTATTTTAAGAATTTGCTAAAAAATTGAAATAGAAATACAAATTTAAGGAGAAAAAGGAAGATACAAAAAGTTAAATGGGGGATTTTTGTTTTTAGCTCCAATATGTAAAGAGCTTGGATATCTGAAGACATAGGCATATCTAGAGTCTCAGCTGAAATCTGCTTACCTAGAGCAGAAGCCACTGGAACCCCAAATTGGTAGAGACAGATAAATGATAAATTTGGTGAATTTCTGGATGCTGAATTTAGGTAAGTGTGAGATGAGAAAGTCCCGGGGACCATAATGTTAGGGATTCTCTATACTTTTGTTGAGGTTTACTTCCAAAATTATTACCTGATTATCTTGGCAAAAATAAGAAAAATATTTCCTAGAGAGTCTAGCAGAGGAAGAAGAGTAATTATTGTGAAACACATCGGAGTCTTTTTGTAACAGACCCTAGGGAAGAAGACTTTGCCAGAACCATATTTCATCAGGAAAGGGATTTCTTCCTCTGTGGCTCTCTCTTGCCTTCTTGTCTTACCTAGGGAGTGGGAGGTGTGTGCTTTGTGGAAATAAATTAGAAAAACTGAAGTCTGGGATGGGAGTAGGAGGCAGAAGGAAAGAAAGCTATATCACTGGGTGAACACTTTGGAAAGTCATGGTCTGGAACAAAGAGTGAGATTTTATTTGATGAATATGGAATGCTTCCCTTCCCCTGCACCTTACCATCACACCAGCAGGGAAATCCATTGTTATAACAGTGGATTATAGATGAAAGAACTGCATGAACTGTCTCTGAGGAGGGTATTGAGAAAGCTAGAAAGTGCAACAAAAACAAGGACACCAGAGGAATCTGAAACCTCTGTCATCTGAAGCTACAGCAACAATTAAAAGTAGGCAAACTCCTAGCCAGATCAATATAAATCCTCATGTTAAATGCTTATTTACTTCAATTCTTACCACCTGATGCAATATGTTCTTCTTTCAACAAAAAATATATGGCATGCTGAATGGCAAGAAAAAACATACTCTAAAGAGGCAAAACAATCATTAGAACTAGACTCATATATGACACAAACGTTGGCATCTTCAGTTAGGGAATTAAAAATACAATGATTAATATACTAAGAACTCTAATGGGAAAAGTAGACAACATGCAAGAACAGATGGGCAATGTGAGCAGAGAGAAAATAAAAAGAATGAAAAGGAAATACTAGAAATGAAAAACACAGTAACAGAAAAGAAACTTCAACTGCCTTTGAAGTTGAAAGTAGAATCAATTCAGTTCAGTGAATCAGTGAGCTTAAAATAGGTGAGTAGAAAGTTCTCAAACTGAACTATAAACAATAAAAACAGAACAAAATATCCTAGAACAATGAGATAATTTCAAATGATGTAACATAATCAATGCTGGAATTCTAAAGGAGAGGAAAGAGAAAATGGAGAAGAAATTCTTGAAGTAAAAATGGCTAAGAACTTTCCAAAACTAATGTCAAATATAAAACTGTAGATCCAGAAGCTTGGAGAACACCAATCAGGATAAATACCAAAACTCCACCCCTTCATAGGCATATCATATTCAAACTGCAGAAAAGCATGACAGAAAGAAAATCTTGCTAGAAGCTGGATGAGAAGGGGCAAGGGAACACCTTACTTTTAGAGGAGCATGGGTAAGAATTACAACAAAAGGTGAAAATGCTGAGGGCCTATGATTAACTCACGTGGGGACAGAACACCTGTTAGACTCATGTTGGGCTGCATTTGGTGCCAGAGAAGAGTGGAGAATGGCAGGTAGAGGTTAGCTGTAGGCCCCAGCTGTGGGCCCTTTTCTAAAGAACCATTCCTCCCACCTGTAAGCCCTCAGGAGTATTGCCTTGATTAGTAGTGGCTGCCTGGAACCCCCAGAGGAGAAAGATTTCCAGACTTCATCCAGTCTCTTTGAAGAAGAGACCAGAGTGGTGGACAATGTGTTTCCTATGCCCAGGAGTAGGGAGTTTGAACCACGTGCCATATATGTGGTAACCTTGACCCCGGCAAATGCTCTGGCATAACAGTTATAGGAGGGAAAAGCATCAAAAGCAAATAAGATTAGGAAGGCCTCAAAAGAGTCTGAGAGTGATAAAAGATGGGTATTGTGCTAGTGATTTGAAAGTGGGGTTTGGCCTAAGTTTTAATGACAAGGTGCGAAGGCGTTCATTTTAGTTGAGGGAAGGGAGTTGGTCTGGGGCTAGGAGGGCAGAGAACCAGGCTGGGAATGGTGTGAGTGGCTTCTTCTGGAGAGTTCTATTTGATTACAGCCTAATTGGGATTGGGGTCACTTGTGAAGATTAGAGGAAACTTCACAAATAAGAATTTTGTCCTATTTGGTATTTTCCTAATGAGATTCTTTCTTTATCTAGCTATCCATATCTTTAAGAAATTATATGTTAACAATTCCACTATCATTTTTCTGAACTTGCTGTTCTTTCCTTGGTAGGAATTCAACAAAATCCTATAATTGGTTTTGATCCCAGTATCTGAAATTGTGATCCTAATCCAAGGGGATGTATAGTTTCACACCCCATGAGAGGATATCCTCATTCACATGCTCCTGGAAATAAGAGTGTACAGAAATTCTGGGAGAATGAATTAAGCACCTGGGAAGAGTTATTGTTCAGGGGTTTATCTTCCTAATCCTTAGTGTTTATGGGATTACTGTTGGTGGACTTGCCTCCGCCTTTAAGATTTGATTAAAAATTTTAGGTTGGGAGAAAGAACTCAAGTATCACCAAGTATATTACCATGGGTAATACAAAATAAGTTTGCTTATTCCTTGCATTAAAAATATACAAAGTGAATAAACATTTCGTATATCTTTCTGTTGAACAATTTCTCTGGAATTAATTCTCTGGAATAGTGTATGCCAAGCAGTGACTGTAGGGCAAGGTCAAATCTCTTGTCTTCTGAGCCTTCTGGGCTAGACCTCATATATCCTTTTGAGGTTGGTATACATGTATGTGATAGGCATCTGTCTCTTAATTGTCATCTTACACGGGACTAGTCCTATAGCATTTATTCTTTTATAGCTATTACATAAGCATCCTGTACCCTGAAACTTAAAAGTTTCCAAACTGCAGAAGGACAAGATCTTTTAGTGGGGATGGCCTGCCCAGGGGCGCCCCTAGCATGGGGAATTTACATGCTTTCAGGCATAGGAAATTTCCAGGGGCCTTTACACTGGGAGCCTAATCTAGGCTCACCTCAGAAGCTATGGCCCTTCACTGCCCACAGTTATGTCCATCTGTATTTTTAAGACTCATTGACATCTTTTTTCCTCTAGCAGCCCATGTGGGCCTATTTTTGAAAAACATCCTAATGACAGGTACAAGATTATTAGGCATATTAGCAGAGAAACGTTCCCTCAGTGAATGAATAAATCTTTTAGAACTTATGATGATCAACTCTACTGGCTGAAATTTAAATGAAGACAATACAGATTTTATTTGCTTCTTACATTGGAATGTGTCCTAAGGATAGCAATCAACCATCAAGATAGATTTAATCTTGACCATGTTTTCATATTACTGCCTCTAGGAAGTAACTACCACTTGCTTCTGGAAATGAGTGACTTTTGAGAAAAATGACCGCTAATTACTCTCTGATTGTTCTACTGTTTTGCATTACTGATTGCTGTACAGCATCAGTTGTGATCTCTGAGACGGGAGAGCACACATCCATTTGTAATATGGCTTGGATTAGTTCCAATTCATGACCTCTCTAGGGTGTATTTCTTCTGGTAATTGAAATGGCCTCAACAACATTCTGCAAGTTCATGGCTTATGGACGATCATAACTAAAAATACACTCTTTTCTGGGGCAATTAAATGCAGCATGGGAGAGTTGGGTTATGGCAAAAACAGTGGGCAGGGGCATAAGTTGGGAGCTAAAAACTCTGAAACTGATATTTTTGCTGGAGAATTTTGGAGGAATTCTTGATTTGGATTAACACAAAAGAGAATGCTTGGTACAGCATATGATTCCCTCACCTGCTCCATTCCCCCACCATGCTTTGAAACAAGGGCACCACATACTCTGGACCCTGTGGTACCCACTGGGCTCTCATTGAAATGGTTTCCTTGTTCTGCTCTTTTTTTTTTGGAGACAGAGTATCTCTCTGTCACCCTGGCTTGAGTGCCATGGCATCAGCAACCTCAAACTCCTGTGTCCAAGTGATCCTCCTTCTTCAGCCTCCTGAGTAGCTGGGACTACAGGTACCTGCCACAACAGCCAGCTATTTTTTTCTATTTTTAGTAGAGATGAAGTCTTGCTCTTGCTCAGGTTCGTATCAAACTCTTGAGTTCAAGGGATCCTTCTACCTCAGGCTCCCAGAGTGCTAGTATTATAGGTGTGAGCTACTGCACCTGGCCCTGTTTTGTTCTTGAAGGGAAAATAGGACTGTTCTTTTCTTCCCTCTTAGGAAGATGGTTAGCTACTATCTTTAGAGGTAAATGCAAAACAAAAAGCAACAAACAAAACCCCCAGCAAGAGTTTCTACCTCCTTCTGTATATTTACATGAGTAGATATTTGTTTCACATTCAGAAGAGGAATATGTATCATGTATGTCCCCCCCCTCAGCAAGCCCAGCCAGGCTCAGAAGACATGAGCTTTGACCTTGCCCTGCAATCACTGCCTGAGAGATACCCCTCCAGAGAATCAGTTCCAGAGAACTTGTTCAACAAAAAGATATGTTGATTGTTGATTCATTTTGTATTTCTTATGCAAAACATAAGCAAACTAATATTGTATTACCCTTGGTAATGTCTAATTCACAGTATTGCTGAAAATATTTATCCTTTGTTTTGTACATCTTTAGTTTTTTACAAAAAGTATCAACAGCATTTATTACATGATTGGAATCAAAATAAATTACTCAAAATACTACTTAATTGTGATTAACAGTCTTCAAAAAATTTTCATATATCATCTTATTTGGTCAACATAGGAACCCTAAGAGCCTCACATTCTTGTCATAAAATCACAAATTCCAACCTCTTTAACATAAAAATGTAAGGAAGTTGTGCAGGTTACTGAGTTAAAGAGCAGTAGAGGTAAAAATAGAAGACAGGTCTCCAGGCTTTTTTAGTCCAATGTTCTTTTTCCCAAATGTCTGAAAGGCCTTGATTAGGAATGATTAACAGTGGGCAGAGGGTAACAAAATATTTGTTATTTCCTTATTAATCTAGAGGACAAACATTCTCTACCTCCTCCCTGGATTTGCTAGAGATCACAGGAGCAGATGCTCTCTTTGATTCAATTCTGGCAGCAATGATTGTATTAGGGGTGTTGAGATAAGAGTAGGAGAAGGTTCCAGAAAGGCGATAGGTTTTCTTTGTGGAGTATCCAAAGACACTTAAGTGGCTTCAGCCAAAGGAGCTCTTTCATCCATTAGTCCAATTTCCTTGGGGTTGAGACCATTTGGAGTTTGTACTAGTATTTTCTGCATAGAGATTAACTGGTCCTAAGGATGATGGACTTGACTCTGGCTGGGAACTGGTGCTGATGAACAGGTCCTCCCTGTTATTGCCATTTCCTCTTAGTCACCATCATTGCTTTTTAGTGTTATACTCAAATACTGTGTTTAGAGTACTGTGCTGGGAACTCGTTTCCAAAGCATTAAGGTAGCCAGACTTCAAAATACTTTTGTTTTAATGTAGGATATTCATCTTGTGCCTTGAGTGGACATTTTTGAGATATCTGTTTCCACTTAGAAAACTGGCATCTTGCTTATTATCTGTTGGGTACAGAAAGGGCAAATTTTCTGGAATGAATCCCTATTTGCATGTGAGTTGAAAATGTATTCACAGTCTGTTCTTATAAGGGGTGGGGTGGGCAGAGCAAAGGGATCTGGAGAAAGGGTAGGCTGAACTCTGGATTCACTTGCCCACAGAGAGTGCCCAGGTCTCCCTCCTCTTGAGCTCCACAGTTCCTTCTCAGAGCTAGTTCTCCGTATGTGAGGACCAGTGAGGAATGGATGTGCACATGGGGCAGGCTCCTGTTCATGTGTGTGGACCTTTTTCCCCTCCCAGGAAGGTCACCCTCAGAATCCCTCTTCTCAGAGCCATAGGGCATCTGTCTCTGTGGGTTCTCTCAGGTCCTCAGACTCCTTTCCCCCCTCCCTTGCCCTCAGGCTCCTGAGGCCAGCAATACTAGACTATTTGCATGTTTGCTAAGACTCCGCTCTTTGGACTTCCACCTTTTGTAGTTTTTCTTGGTCTCGAAGAGGATGAATCATCAAGCTACCTTGCAGAGCAAAACTGGAAAATCATTCTGGGGAAAAACTGACTCAGGTCTCCACCATCTGCTGTCCTAGTGACTGTCTCTGCTTCCATCTCAGCAGCAAGCCGGCATTCACCTGAGAGTATGTCAAGGGAGGAAATATAGCATTGGAGCAGGAAGCCCCAGTACCTAGGGGTTGAACAGCTAAGCACAGTAGAAAAAGCCTGGGATTTGGAGTCAGATAGATGTGAGTTCAAATCCTGTCTCTTCTGTTCACTGCTTTAAAATAATTTCTATCCTGGAATCCAATCTAAAAGAAATGAATCAGTCTTTCCGCCTGAGGTTTGGGTGTCAGATTTTTAAGTTCCCCACGTGATTCTAATGTGCAACCAGAGCTGGACAACGTTGGCCTGTCATTTTGCTCTGAGTTTGAAGGAAATTTAACAGTTTTACAGAGCCTATAATACATTGCCCCTGTCTCCATAATGGTGGTATTCATCCTTTCCCTAGGCTGTGGATAGCCCAACTTACTACTTCTTTCTATGAATCTCAGTTGGCCCTGGGTGCACTGTGCCTTGGTTGTCACTAGTCAATACTCTTTGTAGGTTACTTCTTTTCATTGTGCATTGACCTTTGTCACATGCTCTTTTGCATTTTACCTCTTTCTTTCTTTGCATTGTTTTGATTGATTTCTATAATATTTATCTCATTGGTCCATTTGGTAAAGAAGAGGCAATTACCATCTTCTGTCCCAGGCAGATCTTGATGGGTTAAGCAGAGGGAAAACCATTCTTTTATGTCCTGAATCTGCTTTTAAAATCTTTATTTGTATTCCTCATTGCTCACCAATTTCTTCCCCTTAAAAATCCTTTGTCTTCATTTCTATTTTTCTCAACTCTCAGATTTACACCTTATTTATCTCATATAAGATGCTTATCATTAACTCTAATGTGTTTTCTAGCAATATAGTGATCCTCCCAGGCCTTGAGGAAGATCATATCACTAAATAATTAAAAACGAAGGTAGGATCTAACCTTTAATACTTGTTTTCCTTTTAACTGTTGCCAAATTCTTAACTTTTGGATGCCAACCTTGAGAACTGAGTGATGTTGTCTACTTATTGCCCACCCAAGCCAGTTACATTTAACTGAGTAACTGTGTAAAGGATTTATCATCTTTCTTTATTCTCTGTGAGTGTGTGTGTGTGTGTGTGAGATAGAACGAGAGAGACTTTACATAAATTTTTACAACCTAAGCAACTAACTTGAAAAAATAAAATTTTGTCCAGCCACATAAATGGTTTTGCCCCCACGCTACAAGAGTAGTAATTTTAAATTATAAGTTTTGCCTATGCTTGGGCTTTTGAAATTTGATTTCTCTCGAAGGACTGGGCTTATGCATTGGCATTGTCCGGTATAATACCTAGAATATGCCAGTAGGAGCTAAAAATGCTTTGGTGCTGGAAGTGGTGGGGGTGTTGAGCTGTTGACAGTGATGCAGTGTCATTAGTGCACTGTAGCTCTATTTAAGGTCAGAAATATGCTATTTGACATTGTGTCACTGAGACCTGTAAGATAAACCTTTTATTCAATTATTCATTCATTAAAAATTTGTGAATTATTGAGTACTCTTACATGCTGGGAGCCAATTACGATATATGAAGATGAACCAAAGCAACTGATGAACCAAAGCAACTAAGTCTTACAATAAACTTTTTTCAGTGTTTTTGATATTACTGCAGTAGAGGCAAAGAATTACAACACTGAATACACGATTAAAAGCCCAGTGTTGTAAGAGAAAACTGTATTTACTATATTATATTAAAATTGAGTGTGACTTTAGAGGATTTGATCTGACTCTAGTTTATCTGGTTTGCCTCCTTTCTTCTGAGATTCTTTATAAGACAAAAGCTGCAAATAAATTACTTAGAATTACTTTAAATTGTGAATGTTTTGGGAAACTGCGTATTCTAGACTGCTGCAAACTAATTTTGTAAGTTTTTAGATGCTTACTGTTTTTTTTCTAGGATACTAGATTAATAACCATTGTTGAGTAGAACTGTATCCATCTTCCAAAATGACATTCTTGCAAGAATTTCCAAATTGCTTGCAATTCCTATAGTAGGCGTTAGATTGTGTCTACACAATATGAAATGTACTGGTGAGTAATTACCCAGAGGGCCCAATCAATATAGATCTCAGTCTGAATGATTAAGGATAAAAAAGGGCTTTTTCTTCATCATAAGGGGGCTTATTTTAAATGAGTAGAAAATACCTCTACAAATAAAGCATTTTTTGGAGGTAAAATACACGCACTATTTGCCTTGCCTTATTTAGGAACGCAGTGCCTGTGTTAATGAATTGCACACACACTGAAGTTTGCTACTTCAAATGCCATTTGCAAAAAATCATTTTGTTGTGGAAAACCTTGAAAATATATTTTTCATGTTCATGACTTCTTAAGCATAACGTACTGAATAAAATTTGAGTTTCTTAATGGTTGATGTCATTAGCATTGGCAAATGATGGTGAGCATAACTGATGTGTACAGAAATTTTTAAGGGCAATGTATGGTCCTTGGATGTCTTTTAGTCAGTCTTTAATACATTATCTTTTTATCTATTAGGCTATTAGATATGAGCCATTTTCTCATTCATTTAATTCATTCATAGAAGACATACTTGCAACGTGTTCTCTATGGGCAGCTCTGCTCCTGTGCCGAACTTTAGCATGGCTTCTCTCTGACCCCTTTCACATTCCTGCTGGGAGTTCTTATATTTGTATGCAAAGTGAGGGCTAACAAGGTGCCTAAAGCTCTAAATGTCTTTCTTGTTACCATCACAGTTCTTGAGATTTAGTACCTGTATGCTCTTGACACTTCCTGCTTGTGTAACTTGCACATATATGTGTTTCTGATGCTGTACATTTGGGATAAATAAATTGTTACAACTTTCCAGAGTTCTTTCCTTCTCTCCCTTAGAAGGAATGGAATTAGAATAAGGTAGGTATGGTTTGTAAGAGCATATTGTTAGATTTCTTTTCTGTAAACCTTTTAAAAAAATGTCTAGGAAAAAGAACTTAAAATTTTGTTAGCAATTGGCAGAAACATCTTTCTAATTATTTTTTTGCAGCATCAGCATTGAAGTAATTGAGGTGTGGTGGAAGCAAAGACCCAGATGCTAAATGTTACTGTCTATCCAAATACATGCAATATGTTTTATGGGCCATCCCCTAATTAATAATGGCTGGACAAATGTCTAGGACATAGCTAGCCATATGTGATTTGGTCTTTAGGTATTCAAAATTATTTATAAAAATATACATTTTTTTATTTGAAAAATATACATTCTTTTTATTTAAAAAACCATATCCTTTGTCAGAACACATGCCCCAGTTTTTGTATTTTAGAATATAGTCACTGTAGAGGTGGGTAATGGGAAATAGCTGAAACTTGGACAGAGGTCTCTGCCAATATCATATGAAAGGCATGATTTCCTGTGTTGCCCTATGGCAAGTGGAGTGAAGTCCCCTCCCTTTATGGAAAAGTGAGAATTAATAGACCTTGCCAGCCCTATCTCTTCTCCACACATTCAGTGTAAAGAGCCCTGCAGACACTGCTGTTACTGCTAGCATTGCCTTTATTTCCTAAGTCTTAGACCCTGGGAACAGGAGGCCCCAGAGGCAATAAGGCTTTGGTGCAGGGGATCTTAGAACCCTATTCTTGGGTTTCCCATACCACCTTATTTATGCTTAACTTTTTTAGTACATGTGTCTTAACTTTGATTCCCTTTATTCACTCCTGACCATATTTTAAACACCTCTGAGATAAAATGACTGAGTCTTATTTATTATCATATTTGTCTCCAGGGCCTAGCAGTGTGGTCCTGTCCCAGAGTAAGTCCCCATGAGTAAATAAGTGAATGAATGAATGTACCCTTGTGTTGTTGGGAGTTCTGTCTGCCCTTGGCATTGGAGGATTTTCATCATCTGTCCTGAGAGCTAGGTTTTCCTTTCAAGGATATAAACTTCAGCATGGCAAGCAGGAGCTAGAGAAGTGTACTTGTATCTTGAAATCACTAAGAGAGAAGTTCTATAAACAGAGTGAAGTGCAAGCCTTGGGCAAGAGTCAGAGTTGAAATAACTGACTTGATTTGTTGAAGAAATGGAGAATGCCCGGGGCCCCCTGGCTGTCGACCAAGTATTTTTTAAAAGCATTAATTTAAATTAAACAAAGGCATTTTGTGTCACTATGTGAAATTTTGGTCCCATCTGTCCAGAATGCCCTTTCTTTACTATTTCAGTGTCTTGACATTTTAAAATTTATAGATCCATGTATAGATGCTAGTATTCTCTTTTGGCTTGAACTGGAGAAGGCATTTGAATTTTGTTGCTTTTGTCATAATGGAAGTTTATAGGATAAGAAAAAAAATACATTAACCTGACATTTTTATCCTTACATATATGTTTTAGAAAGGAGATTTTTAGCTTAAAAATGCACTATTATGACCACTTTTCAAAAATGAAATTGGAACAGAATCAATTTTTCTTCTTTTTTCCCCCCGAAATCAAGTGTTTATATTGACTAAAAAAGGAATGAAGTATTTAGGAACTTTATTTTTTGTAGAATCAGATCTTCATAGTTTTCTGCTCATAGAGGTCCTGCAAGAAAAAGGATGGGCAAGCCAGAGCATCAGTCATGCCAAGAACATTAAGTACTACAAGAGACATTAAATAAAAGTTCATTATCACAAATGGGTTCTCATGAAAATGGTGGTATAAGAAGAGATTACCCTTCTTCACATGTACCACAAATCAGATAACTTTACAATGTTCTTACTATGAATTTTTAGACTGAGAGGTAAGAGTCTAAAAACTGCCATTAACTCACATAAACTCGTATTTTTTTGGTCATGCTAATTGAATTTGCTGAAGATTTTTTTTTTTTAATGTCAAAAGTTTTCTACTTCAAAAAGATTGTGTCAGGAGCATAAACTAGTTTCAATACAATGCATGGTACACAGAAGAAGTTACCACTGGAATAAATGATGGATTATATTAATGATGGATTATCCTGTTATCTGAATTATACTTATCAATAAAAATATTGTTTGTGATCTAAATCTAAGAGTCTTAGAGAACTGTGCCATAAACTCTTGACTCTGATAGGCACATTTAAAAAAATTGAATCATTTTTTGAAATCAGTGTACTTATCACAGCAGAGATGTGCATCAAATATAGCATCTCTTTTCATACTCCGAAAAGCTTTCCTTAAATCAGGGGAGTCCTACATTTGATGATGACTTGGCTGTCAGTCTGAAGTAATGGAAAGAATCAGAATCTAATTTTTAAGAGAGTTTATTCAAGCACAGTGTTTGAGGACAGCTCCCTGAGAAACAGACTCCAAAGGAATGGAGTTAGTACTCCGAGTGGGAAACTAAGGCTTGACTTAAAGGGGGAAGAACAAGGAGGCATAGCAGGATTATAATACTTTCCATACAATGCTGGTTTATGAATTACAAGAATTTGGTTATAGCTTAGTCTTTTTCAGGAAAGGTATATTTAATGTTCCATCTTCAGAAATTTGTTAGTCATCTGGTTTGGGTTGGGAACAAGAAAAAGGAAGGAAGTTAATCTATAACAAAGGGTCAGTAAGTAAGAGGGAAAGGGTGTTTTCTCTGGTGCCAGTTAGTCTTTCACAACATCTTATACACCACGAAAAAGAAGAAAGGGGGTTAATTTGTAATAGGAGAAGCAATAGTTGCAGCTACTTACTACTTGACTCAGGCATTACATTTCTTTTAAGGCTCCGAATTGTTTAAAGTACCAATAGCTTTAATTTGAATTACTTTCACTTAGCATCATGGCAACCAGAAGATATAAGGATATGAAAGCTCTCAGCACAGACCCAGGTGAAGCATTTAACTGTCTTAAGACAACTCCCTGTTTCCTTCCAAACCATCTTGAATTCACATAATTGTGGAAACGTAGACTCCCTATTGGGTGAACTGGCTGGTGACCTGTAGAAGACTGAAACGGGATCCCACCTTTCACCATTAACAAAAATTGATTCTAACTGGATAAAAGATTTAAACTTAAGACATGAAACTATAAAAATACTAGAAGAGAGTGCAGGGAAAACACTTGAAGAAATTGGCCTGGGAGATATTTTATGAGGAGGACCCCCCCACCCCTGGGCAATTGAAGCAACACCAAAAATACATTACTGGGATCTGATCAAACTAAAAAGCTTTTGCACAGCCAAGAGCACAATAAATAAAGCAATCAGACAACTTTCATAATGGCAGAAGATTTTTGCAGGTTATGCTTCTGACAAAGGTCTGATAACTAGAATCTACAGAGAACTCAAACTAATCAATAAGAAAAGAATAAATAACCCGATTTTTATGTGGGCAAGAGACTTGAACAGAAACTTCTCTGATGAAGACAGGCAGGCCTACAAATACATGAAAAAAATGCTCACCATCCTTAATTATCAGAGAAATGCAAATCAAAACCACTGTGTCATATCATCTAATTCCAGTAAGATTAGCCCACATCACAAAATCCCCAAACTACAGATGTTGGTGTGGATGCAGAGAGAAGGGAACACTTCTATACTACTGGTGGGAATGCAAGTTAAAATGACCTGTTTGGAAGGTAGTTTGGAGAACACTCAAGGAACTAAAAGTAGACCTGCCGTTCAATCTTGCAATTCCTCTACTATGTATATACCCAGATGATCAAAAATCATTTTACAACAAAGACATTTGCACCAGAATGTTTATTGCAGCCTAATTCATAATAGCCAAGACATGGAGATAGCCCAAGTGCCCATTGACCCATGAATGGATTAACAAATTGTGGTATATGTACACCATGGAATACTATACAGCCATAAAAAGATGGAGACATCACATCTTTTATGTTTACCTGGATGGAGCTGGAACATATTCTTCTTAGTAAAGTATCTCAAGAATGGAAAAAAAAATCCAATGTACTCAATACTACTATGAAATCAATATATAACCACCTACACACTCATACGAATGGCAAAACATAACTGTAGTCCATAAAGTAGAAGGGCTATGTGAAGAGGGAGGGTATTTGAGGGGACCTCACCTTATGTTCATGATGTAATGGTACATTTCAAAACTATTAAGAAATGAGTATAATTGTGATGGATGTATTACTTAGTAAGCATTTCACATTGTATATCAAAGCAGTACCCTGAACCCCATAAATGCATCAATGTACAAAGTTATGATTTAATAAAAAATAATGAAAAAAAATAAAATGCAATAGTGAATATTCAAGTGCCTTAAAAAAGTAAAATTCATTCTTTGGGTGTCATTTTCTTAAGTATCATCCTAAAACTTTTATCTAATATATTTGTTTAATGTAATGGGCCTGAATAGCTGTGCTTGGCATAAAAACCTGTTATTTAGCTAGATAGAAAATTCCTTCCAATATGATAACTGGTGTTGAAAAGCAAAAGCTTTCCCCAGTTCTGGAAAATTGCATTAGAAACTGTTAGTCAATTTTAACATTTACTATAACATCACTTCCATAAATAAATACATAGACATTGACCCCATTCGTGTTGCAATGAATTGAAAATACTGTAATGACATTATGATATATTTCAGTTTTATCTAATCAAGGCAAAATATTTAGTAAATGATTCTGATTTTTAGTTTTCTAACATGGCCATATCTTTGAGAGGTTATTTTCTGAAATGTTTATAGGTTCATATGTATTCAATATACACATTTTCCACAAACATTTTCTGAGTGACTGCTTTGTCCTAGGATCTGAATTAGGAGCTCTTACATACTTCAGTTTACTAATGCTTATGACAATACCACATGTAGGTTTGAACATTAGTATTATCAATCTCTAAATAGGATGAAATTTTATACTGTAAGAGAGTAAATGATTCACTGGAAGAGAAAAATTGTTTGAGGATACACAATTGAAAAATAATATGAATTGCAGGGTGCATGTGTGTGCACGTGTGTGTTTGTACAAGCATTTGTGTAGGGTAAATATAATGCATCCTATTTATCCATCATGGACATAAAGCGTAATCTGCTTATACGCTGCAGTGTTTAATATCAGGTACACTTGTGTCCTCCATTATAGCCAGTTCAAGCTGTAATTGAACTGGATGGAGGGGGGAGAGGGACTTAAAGATAGGGCATGGAATGTACTCATACACACACAAGGAAAAAGGGGTGGCTGTGCCTCCAGGCATAACTTCTGTGTTTGCCAAACCCCTAATTATTTTATGAATACTAATTTTTATTTGAAAATTGTATTCCTAAGATTTAAAATATTTGAACACGAGGTAAAATTAAAATTATAAAAACTATTCATGATTCTTTGAAATCATTCTTTGTTTTCAGTGAAAATAATCTTTATACTCTAGAATATGGTGGTTCTGACTTAAACATCTTGTTTTTAATTAAAATAACAGATGTACATTGTAAAAAAAATAGCAAACTAGCAAACACTATGATGAAAATTAAGTCTCCTGTCCACCTAAGAGTCAGTCTATTCCCTAGAATTTATCAATGTTTTTTGGGGGCTTATAGCCAAAATCTTCCAAGTATTTGTGTGTACATACAAATCTGAATGTAAATAATTCTTAAAAACACAAATGGAAAATACTATATACATGGGTATTTTTTTTTTTTCCTTTTTGGAGTTTCCCCTAACCATCTGTATAGATTTTCCTCATTCTCTTTAAAGACCAAATGGGATTTTATTGTATGGATATCAGTGCCTTAACTAGTACCTCATACATGCTAAACACGTCATGCATATTTGTTAGATTAATAAATTAAAAACTATCCTCCCCACTGATGGGTAGGGGCATTTGACTGATGATAACAGATTAAAGGGAATAAAACTAATAATAATTAAAAGTTATAATGATGTTCAAGTCAGTAATAGAAACCTTTATCTTTTTAGTGTCTATCTCATGGTGGGGCTCTGTTCAAAGAAATTCTTCAGCTCTGCTCTCTGTAGTGATGAATCCATCTCTCTCTTTTTCTCTCTCTCTCTCACACATATGCACAGAAAGAAATACCTGTTCTTGTTGTTGTTGTTGTTGCAGTTTTTGGCTGGGGCTGGGTTTGAACCCACCACCTCCAGTATATGGGGCCAGCACCCTACTCCTTGAGCCACAGGCGCCACCCAGAAACACTTGTTCTAGAGACCTATTTCAAGAACATGAAATATCTTCTCTATCAGGTCATTTCTATAAATGTGGCAGATTGAGCCATGTGTTTGGGAATTTTACATTGATACTTGAATCAAGGACTGTTTTTTCTGCTGTGACAGCTTTAATTTTACGTAAAGGAGCAGTGAAAGCTCATTGGGTTGGGGTCCAGTGAGCACCAAAGTTTCTTTTTTTTTTTTTTTTGCAGCTTCCAAAGGTATGGTTCTTATCCATAATTTATCGCCTTTTCACTCATTCATTTCTCTCTGCCTTTAATATATTTTGGCATTAGGGTTTGGTATCTATCAGTGACTTGGCAAAGATAATCTGAATGGATTATACATCAGCAAGTGTACTGTTGGCATATAGAATAGTTATAGGAGCCTAAGGCTCTTCTCATCTTTGCTGGTTCTGTGTTTGACTGTCACTCTCACAGATTCTATAATTATTAAATAATAGGAGGATATTGTCTTCATAAAGCATCAGAGTTTTTCTCCTGGGAAAAATTTAGTGCTCTCTGAGAACAGAGTGTGGGCCTCTGCCTATTTACTTGAATGAGGAAGGCATCAGAGTAAAACTTTGTCCTCTTTCTGAACTCTGCTATGTATGTATAACTTTGGGGGTTTCCAGAAGGAAGGCTCAGCTGGGGGATCAGGGGCGGAAATGACACTTGATAGCAAAGGCTCTTTAGAGAAAACAAGTGCCTGTGGCTTTCATTGATTTGTTGATCAAGCTTGTTTGAAATGCTGCAAGGCAGGGATTTGTCAGTGCCAGCCATGATGCTTACAGGCGACAAGCAAGTCCCTTCTGTCCGTGACATTGGAATCCAAAGCTGATTGCATGGGAGGAATGGGAAATGCTCATCAGCTCAGAGGAATCTTCTACTCAGCTTAGCTACAAATTAGGAGAGGTTTCTTTACTGGTTTAGGGAAGATCCTGTTTATCCTCCTCTGCTGATGGTACTTTACATGAACGGTGTTAGTCAAGATGATAGAAATTTCACTTCTGGATTCTGAAAGTCCAATTTCTTTTGGCTTCAAATCAGAGCTAGATAGTAATGGGACCCTGGGTAATAGGAAAATAGTTTATACTTAGAAGTAGGGACTTTTACACCTGCCACTAGAGGATACCTTGATGTTCAGGGGTCCTCAAACTTTTTAAACAGGGGGCCAGTTCACTGTCCGTCAGACTGTTGGAGGGCTGGACTACAGTTTAAAAGGACAGGCAGCGGAGGCAAAAACACCTGGTGGGCCGGATAAATGTCCTTGGTGGGCTGCATGTAGCCCGCGGGCCATAGTTTGAGGACGCCTGAGTAAGTGCTGGACTTGGGTGTAGCTCACCTTGGTTCTGCTGAGATCAGATTCCACTACTAAGCTCCCATAGACTTCCAACTTTTCATTGTCTATGTTTTTGCAAGTTTGCTGTGGGATGCAGACTTATATAGTTGACATAACATATTTTCAATTCTTCATAATCATGTTAATTTTATATAATACTCAGGAGTTCTCACTAACTATGATACATAAATCGCAGCTGCGACTCACCCAGAACCAGTGGCCCCCAATGTGGCTATACCTTAGCTTTATGTGGGGCACTTTCAAAAATGCAGTTGCCTTGGGGTCACTTCTCCTCTCTCTCACTTCCCACCCCCAGATTCCAATTGACCTAGTCTAGCTGGGACCAGAGCTCTCATAGTTTTTAAATGTTGCCAACATGATTCTTATATAGGGTGAGAGTTGAAAACCACTGTGCCTGAACCACGCTGTGTAGCCCAGGTGAGCAGCATCTTGATCCCAAATCAGAAGGGCAATTTGGAGCATCTGCTGTGTGAATTATTGATTTAGGGGCTGTTGGTTCAAACCTCTGTTTTCTCTGTTTAGAGCCCTCCCTATAGCACTTCAGCATCAGCTGCTCCGGGCACCCCCACCGCCCAAGTTGATTCAGCATATGTCCCTGGTCTATGTTTAGTCCTAGCCTCCCAAATGTATACTCCAAATTTGATGAAAATGCACCCAAGCTGACAGAAACATCTTTATATAGAGAGAGACACACATAAAGAAAGGATAGAGGCTTCTAATTCTGGGAGAGGATCCACTTTCTCAACAGTCATTATAAATTGTTTTGATTTTTATGATCTTTCAAGGACTTCTGTAATGAGGAATTTTTAAAAAAATAAAACTCATTCTTGACTCCACACTTTTATCTTGAAGATTAACATCTTTTCGCCTGGTTTTCTTATAAACCACCGAATGAATGATTTTTTTTGCTTTTTTTTTTGACTGTTTCTCTAAGTATAATTGTCAGCCTGTACAATTGTAAGAATATTCCATAAACAGGATGCAGTTCATCCATTTTGTCCACCCAAGTCACTGTGTTATATCCTCATTTGCTTCAAATACCCAAATGTAATTTAGTTAACCGTGAGAGAAAGCTGTGCCAGGGAAGTTTGATGATGGCTTGTGCGTAGATTAAAGTCTTTGGAATACTTTTTACTTCTGAAATGTGCTACTTAAAAAAAAAATAAACATTTATACGTATTCAGAAAAATAGGCATGCAGAAAAGTTAGTAGGATTACAGCCTCCAGATCGACATTTCGGGAATATAAATTCAGATTTAAAACTCTATTAAAGCTCTGTCACTATGCAAATGGTGGGGGAAAGACTATTAAATTATGAGCAAAATCTGGCTTTAATTTTAGAGAGAATTCCTGCTTGAGGCAATGAGATTTTATATTTTAATAGCTCAATTCCATTGGTGCAGTCAGAGCATTTCCTTGATATTGTTAAATAGAGTCTACTCAAAATAATCTGAAGTATTTATAAGAAGGGCCAAGGATATCACACAAGAGGTATTTAAAGAAAAGTTAAATATTTTCAAGGCCGGCTCCCTTTTCATTCTTCCTGCCATGGAATTTCATAAGCATAGCGATATATGATAAAGAGGTTTAGTGGTGAGCTTTGGGGCTGACAGGATTCAGATGGTAGCTCTATCACCTATCAGCTGTCTGACCTGGAAAAATTACTGGTTAACATCTTTTAACTCCATTTTTCTTACCTATAGAATGGGTATTAATAATATTTATATCATATGCTTGTGAGGACTAAGTAAGCCCCATGAATAAAATACTCGATGTAGTGCCTGATATAAAATAAATGCTCCACAAATAATTACGAGTATTAAATTATCAATAACAAAAGTAGTGTTCCAGGGCCATGATCAATAAATAGTTGTTTTATTAATGGCAGTCACAGCATTACATGAAATTAAAAGTAATCACTGTGTTTAAAAGCAGGAATATGATTCTGCCGCACTTACTTGATAAAACTTGAAGCGGTGTTTGTTTTTATCACTAAGATTTACTCTATCAACTTCCCTTTCTTTACTCCACATATCAACTAGAATTAAGTTGTAGGTAGCAGAAAAAAAATCCTATTGTTATTTTAAGCAGAAAGGGATTTAGTATGGGGAGTTAAATGTTGCCCAAGTCATTAGACAGTCTGGGAGAGAGGGTTCTGGGCTTGAATGAATCCTAAAATAGCACCATAGAACTATCTCCCTCTGCCATGTTCAGGAAGGTGAGGAGTCGGGAGACCAGTGTTTGAACTCCTGACCTTAGGATTACATTCCTTTAGCTGCTGTCTAGAGATCAGGAATTGCTGGCAGAATGGCTGAATCCAAGAACTATGTCTGTGCCCATTCCCTGAGCCCCAAACTCTAAGCATGACCTGTGCTATCACTTTTTTAAATTTTTTTGAGACAGTCTCAAGCTGTCACCCTGGGTGGAGTACTGTGGTGTCACAGCTCATAGAAACCTCAAACTCTTGGGCTTAAGCAATTCACTTGCCTCAGCTTCCCAAGTAGCTGGAACTATAGGCACCTGCCACAATGTCTGGCTATTTTTTGGTTGTAGTTGTCATGGTTGTTTAGCAGGCTGGGGCTGGATTTCAACCTGCCAGCTCTGATGTACATGGCTGGTGCCCTGGCCGCTGAACTACAGGTGCCAAGCCTGTGCTCTCACTTCTTAACTCAGTTTTGAATTGAGTGTTAGTAAGAACGTCGGTTTGGAGGAAACCAAATGACATCTAAAACTCTAGTCTCAAGAAGGAGCTTTATGCTGTTTCCCAGCTTTAGCAGTCCCAGAAGTACACTAGAGAAGGGGGTTGGAGTCGATGGCAGGTGAGAGCCGGTCTACCTCACTTGGAAACTGATTTTTCAGCAGCTGGAGTTTGTTTTAGGCTTTGAGTGACTGTCACTGAATGTCTTTGTTATCTTGAGTGATTTGATCAAGGACACATACACATAAAGTTAATATAATACATGGGGATAAGAAATCTCATGCTTGGGAAGGGCTGACACTGTTGCTAGGCCTGAGCCTTGACTACTGGACAGAAAACCGGAGGAGGAGTAGAAATCAGAAAGGAGTCATACCAAATTTTCTGGACAGGGTTTGCTATTGCCTTCACATGGGGTTCGGTGAGGAGTTCCTTAAGGATAATGATCAGCTTCAGGGGAGTCAGAGAAGTGTACAGTCGAGAAAGGATCTTTTAACTAATTATTTGCATATTCTATTTTTTAAGCTGGGTTGTAGGAACACATGATCATTTTATTATTCTTTAGTACACCATATGTTTTAGTATTCTTTTGAATGTGTAAAATATTTTTAAATAAAAATTGTGGTTAAAAAAAGACTTAAGGTGGTTGTACCCTGAGCTCAATCTTCTCTGCCTTTCTCTTTTTCTCTCTCCGGAGAATTCTCCCCAGGCCAGCCCAGCCTCACCTCTCTCTTCTCTGCTCAGGATAGGAGGCTGCGGGGGCAGCTGGTTCTCAGGGGAGCTATCAATACTTTGCTGCAGAGCGCTGAGAAGAATGGGTGTCCAGAATATCACTGATTTAGGGAGACAAGATCTTAAGGAACCTATTAGGAGTGTTCTGGAGACATCTCTGTGTCCAGAGGGTTAGGATTTATTTCTTGCCCTGTGGTAAGAGAGGGTTAGGATTTACTGTCTGCTCTGCTGCATCCTGGTAGCAAGAGAAGAAAGTTCTAGTGCCAGGAGGGGACTCAGGGTGTGGGCTGCCAACCCCAGCCCCAGTCCGAAGGGATGTCTGCCCATCCCTAAAGACTGGCTCATCCCCAGGTCAGGACTTGGGCTTTTCAGGACACAAGGAAGGGGTAGAGAAGGTAAGCAGAACCGCAGAGAGGATGAGCGTGAGTGTGACTCTGAGCTTTTACAGCAATCTTCCCTCAGACGGGCAGTGGGAGTGCAGCACGGCCTGCTTCCTGGAATGCAGGCCGGCAGAGGAGTGTGGAAAACACGGCCCCCAGCTGCCGGTGAAGGAGAGGTTGGCAGCCCTACAGGCTAGGGTGCCTGGACATCACCAAGCAACTTGGGGTTTTCAATAGTCACCCCAAGGAAGGCCAGCATCCAACAGACAATGTGGACTTGCACCTAGGCAAGGGTTGGGTTTTAAAAGTGACATTTAAGGTACAAACTCAATATAGTAAAAATTCTCCCATTAAATATTCACCGTGTTTGTAAATCTTGAGGCCTGATTTCTTGGAAATGAAGATTTCACGTCTTTTATGTCTTTTTACATTTTGGCTTGCCCTCACTTTCTAAGGGAAATGAAAGTTAAGTTCTAGTTTAAAAATGTGGAGTGAAGTGGCATCCCTTTCCCTCTTTGCCAGGAGGACATGTATTGTTTTTATTTATTCATTCTCTTAGCTACCTTTGCCATACTTTTGTGGCGTGATATACTTCAGATGGCATTCTGAGTACGTTAACCTACCTACTCCTCATAACACCAGAGGAGGCATTATTGTTGTTCTTCCTGTTTTCAGATGTGGTAACTGAGGCACACATAGGTTAAGTAACGTGTCCAGTTATGCAGCCAGGTAAGTGGCAGAGATAGGATTTAAACCTGGGCAGCAAGGTTCCTGGCCCTGTGCTCTTAAGTGTGCTGCTAACCATGTATTTGATATTGACTTAATTTTTTGTTACTTATTTGGTATGACGTATTGTTTACTCAGGGTTGTTGGCTTAGGCCCTGACACTAGGACTCGACTATTTCTGTGTTTTTTAGTATTAGTTTCCTTTCCTACTATCTTAATAAGATGGCAAATAATTGGCCAGATATTCAGATTTGAACTTTGGGATTTTTCTGTATGCCTCATCCTAAAATGATTTATTTATAGCAGTGCTGACCATTAGTCTAATTCATTATTTGCATCTAACCTGATCCATGGCCAACAGAGGAACAGGGAAGAAGAAACTTGATGCCATCTACTTCATTTTGTATTAGTCTGTCCTACCTTGGAAATTAGCCATTTTGGCTCAGATAGATTGAGCTTGGAGTGGTAGGTTACAGCACAGTGGAGACTTTTGGCTAAATATGGCAGATGGAATGTGTGTGGCTTTATCTTTGCTCCTTCACAAAAGCCTTCTATATGGCAGTAAGACAATAAAAGGGGAGAGGAAATGGCAGAAGAAAAGAGATGCCAATAAAAATTTGAAAGTTGGAAATTACGTACACCGGGGATAATAGACTTGCCAGACTGGAATAAGCAGGAGAGCCTTCAGAGAGGGAATGCAGCAAGAGGCAAGCTCGCTGGTGCTGCAGAAAGATCCAGAAACTGCAGGCACGAAGAGCCTCTGAATGAGCAGTTCCTAGTCTTCCAGTTACACTTCCATATCCCCTCAGCTGAGAAATTCTCTTCCTCTTTACTCTGAGATGAAGAACTCCTCAGTTTTTATGGGGCTACAGAGCTGGACTGGGTGACCATGCAAGACATATATCTAAGCACAAATGAGTATATTTTTCTTTAGTTGGAGTTCTTTGCGAGTTTTCATCAGCATGAGGTATTTTATTTCTAAACCTCTGAAGGCAGGATGGAGTAAAATTGTGACATAGACTTCCCTATCATGCTTAACTTGCGTTTGGAACACTGAAACTACAATGGGAGAGGGGATTCTGATTCATATTTTATTAATGTATATCATTCAAAGAGAAAATGCACATGTTAAAAAAAAATCACTAGCTACTCATGGATCTGTTTGATACAATAAATCATTAGATGAATTTACATTCTAATTAAGGAAGCCTAATCACCCTGACCACTCATTAAATCTCCTGGGGTGTAGTATTGGAAAGCCCTTCAATACAAAAGATCTTTGACAGTCTTTGATATATGGGATTGTGGGTGTCATTTGATATCATTATTTACTACGGTATTATTATTTCCATAAAGTTTGAATCAGCACAGGGATTTGAATCTAAACTATTCAATGTATTATTTCTCATAGGTGCTTTCCCAGAGCAAAGGTATAGATATATTTTTACAAGTCATTTGATAAGCCAAAGTTGATTATCAAAAATTATGATTGAAGAGGAATATCTTACTGAAGACTGTGGTTACTTGGTAGGAACAAGAATTATGAAACATAGATCAATAGCTTGCCAGATTCTTAATATAGGTTTAATGAAGTAATTTTGGAGCAAAAAGCATTATTGATTGATTTCTATGGTTTTTCATGTGTCCCTTGTTAGGTTTCATTTTTTGTTCAGTTTCTATATGAAAAAGCAACTCATCTGAACTTAATTGTGAGACAATTAATTTTATGAAGTAAAATACTTCTTTAGTGGTCTTATCCACAGGGCCAAAGCATTAAGACTAGTTTACAAAGGCTTGGTTTTGGCAGTGCGATGAAACACAGTGCTTGAAGACTCAGCTCTGACTCATTTATACTTAGATTGACATTAATTTGCTTTAAAGAGCAAAACCCATCTCTAGTTGTTACATTGGTAAAAGGTCATAAAATCTTGATGGGCTCTCAGAAACCTTAAAATGAAACTGATGGCAGAACAAAATCTTTTCTTCTAAAATAATCTCTTGGAAATTAAAGCACATAACCAGCATAACCTATCTTCTATTTGTGAAAACCAAATTATCTCTAGAAAAATTTTCTCTTTGTTTATCTTGTAATATTTGAGATGGAAACTGTGTCAGGATTGGGACAATGTACCTGGAGATAGATGCTTCTCTACCTGGGGCTGGATGGAAGGTATACTGTTCCCATCTAGGGATGTTAGCTCACTTTAAGCTTTGGGGACTTCTTAGGGCAGTCAAGTTTTTGTCATACCAGTAGTGGGATTATTTCCTAGGTAGACTGTGGAGTACAGCATATACTTTCTGTATGGGGATTCTCAGTAAAATAACAATGTTGTACCCCTCTCAGCATGAAATCCACACATTTCCCTTCACTGAGTGTTAGAGAGCTGTGGTCTAGTCCCTTCAGAGAGAGGTATGCATAACTGGGGCAGGAGCTGATATCATCATTATAGGTGATATGATAGAGCAGCCCCTTGATATTATGCTTCACACTTGACACAATTTAATATAAACTACTATTTGCTTATTGTCTAACTCCCACAAATGTAAGTTTTATATGACAATGCTTTTTGTCTGATTTACTACAGTCACCTTACACTTAGAAGAGAGTCTGGGTTGGGGCTACTCAATAAATACAGGAATGAATGAATAATCCCAAAGCTATCCCATGAACTGTGCTTTCCCAGGAAGGAGTAAATTTATGTAATAGAATGTAAGGTCAGATTATATGCATTGGTTCTCATGTTAAACAAAGTGTAGAATGAGGATGGTCCAGCTGACCAGCACCATGGCCTGACATTCCTAACTCTTTTGGTGATTTTATGTCCTTTAGTCAGCAATTTGATCTCTTTGGTCTTTCTTCCTACAGCTATATTGTAGTTGTCATAATATTTCTAAATGTCTTTTTAGGTATTGAGTAATTCAATCACTTATTGTCTGAGATATGCAGATTACTATGTAGGTCTGAGGGTTTTAAGAATGAAAGAAACCATTTCCATTTCCAGGGATCCCATAGCTTACTTACTAGAGTAAGTCAATGATAACAGTAGTGATGATATGATGGGGTTCAGGTCCCAAAGCATGGCACCTTGGTGTTTGAGCCCCTCATGTGTGAGGTGCCCTCCCTAAAACTGGAGGAAGGGGACGTCCTTATCTCTGAAGACTCAGAGTCACAGGGAAGGTGCCGAACAGGCCTTGCTGCGTTCTGCCAGTTTATTACCATTGGATCATACCCTTTTGTCATGTAATCCTATTTCTATACAACTGTCTAATCTGTCAAACCTAAACTTAAAAATACACAGGTTTACCTATTTCTTTGGGTTTTCCTTTCAAAGGCCCCATGTCATGTAAAACTTAAGTTTGTATGTTTTCCTCTGGTTAATCTGTCTATTGTTACAGGGGCTTTCACTATGAACCTAAGATGGGAATAAAATATATTTCTTTTCTCCTACAAATACTAACAGCAATTCTTCTGTTTCAAGCAGTTTTGTAAGTTTCTAATATACGGTAGTTGACCACTTCCCTACATTGACCATATCTTTAAGTTGACCTAATTTTCATAGACCAGACATGCACCACAGTACATATCAGTACAGTAGGCCTAGTTCCTTATGTTGACCCTCTCCATATATTGACCAGTTTGTTACACCCTCTTGGGAGGTTCTACTATATATAAATTATCATAGTGTCCTCTGTGATGAATACTAATTATTTCCTTTTATAGGTTAGGAAACCAAAATGGAAAAGTTAGTATAGACATTTAAGACTAATCAAGCCCAGAGGAAAATTCTATGGAGTCACTAGAATGTGACATTATCATCAATACAGAAAATGCCTAAGTAGCATCCATCAGTCTAGGACAGTTTTGTCAATATTAAAACTGGCTGTTGGATAGATTTTCTTTTTTTTTTGAGACAGAGCCTCAAGCTGTCCCCCTGGGTAGAGTGCCATGGCATTACAGCTCACAGCAACCTCCAACTCCTGGGCTCAAGCGAGTCTCCTGCCTCCGCCTCCCAAGTAGCTGGGACCACAGGCGCCC
>CAUYTI010132829.1:0-40967 GCA_963575145.1 Galago senegalensis | reverse complement strand
CAGGCACCCGCCACAACGCCCAGCTATTTTTTGGTTGCAGCCGTCATTGTTGTTTGGCGGGTCCGGGCTGGGGATTCGAACCCGCCACCTTAGGTGTACGTGGCTGGCGCCTTAGCCGGTTGAGCTATAGGCGCCGAGCCAATTGATAGACATTTGGATGGTTCCTAGTTTTTGGTAATTATTAATACTTCTCATATGAATATTCATGTAGAAGCCTTTATGTGGGTGTGAGTTTCTGATCATCTTTGGTAGATAGCTAGGTGTGATTGCTGAGTTACATGGTAAGTTTATGTTTAGCTTTTCTTATAAATTGCCAAACAACTTTCTAAAGCGGCTGTACTATGTTACATTTCCATTAGTAATATACATACGATAGCAATAATAAGCATTTTAGTTCTTCTTCATCCTTGCTAATAATTACTATTGTTGGTTTATTCTAGTGGTAGTGCAGTGGTATCTCATTGTGGTTTAAACCTGAATTTCTCTAATGACTAATTATGTTCAGCATCTTTTTATGTTCTTATTCATCATTAATAGATCTTTAAGTGTCTGTTTCAATCTTTCCCTCATTTTAAAGACTTGGATTGTTGGGTGGTGCCTGTGGCTCAAAGGAGTAGGGCGCTGGCCCATATGCCAGAGGTGATGGGTTCAAACACAGCCCTGGCCAAAAACTGCAAAACAAACAAACAAAAAACTTGGATTGTTTGCTTTTTTATTATTGGGTAGTAAGAATTATTTTATATACTAGATATAAGTTTGTTTTATTTGATGTATTATTTACACACATTTTCTTAGAATGTGGCAATTTTATTTTTTTCCTCAATAATTTATTTAAAGTACAAAGCTTTTAAGTTTTATGAAGCCCAATTTATCAGTTTTTTCTTGTCTAGAGAATGCTTTTGATATCTGAGAAATCTTTGCCTAACCCAAGAAAAAAATAGGTCTAGAAGCTTCTAGAAGTTTTATTATTTTGGCTTTTACATGTAGAGCTATAGTCCATTTGCATTAATTTTTGTGTGGCATGAAGTTAGAGTCTAAATTTACTTATTTATGTTCTGCATATGAATTTCACATTGTCCCAGAATCACTTGCCAAGTAGATTATCCTCCTCACCACTTTGCACCTTTATTGAAATCAATTAGCCTTATCCCTGGACTCTTTTCTGTTCTATTGGTTTGTGAGGCTGTACTGATGACAATATTACATCAGTAATACTGTTCGTCAATATTTGATGAATCAATCAAGTTTGATTACTTGTTTTTTATTTTGTTATTAATCTGCTATTCTAATATCTGAAGTCCTCTGTGTCTGTGTGTCCAAGAAAATTATTTTGTTTCGGATGATTCTAAATCTTAGTCCTTGTTATCTCAGGTGTTTGGTGGTATTTCTGGGCTCATATTTGGTTGAACCTCATCTGTGGGAATCCTAAGGTTTCAAATGGGAGTATCTTTATCCACAGAAGATTTGTATTTGCCCCAGCAAAGCCAGGGCTGTGAAATCAACTTGAGGCCCAGACTGGGACTAGGGCAAGGCAAGAGAGGCTGTCTAAAGCACAGAACTTAAGAAGGTATACACTCCCAGGGTCATAAAGGGTCATGCAGTGGTGCTTCTTAAATTTGCACTCCAGATACCGCTCTTTCCTCCTTTTGTCCTGGCCCTGCCAGAGACTGATTCATTTTGAAGTTCTTAATTTTTGTGGGGTTCAAGTTCATCTTGCCCCTAATTCCTGTGGCTCCCAGGCTTAGTCTCTTGAAACTTCTTTAATCTTCTTTTAGATTCCTGACTCAAAGCAATAGTCTGAGATTTAGTTTCCTTCTCACACAAGGGCCCCAAAGCTCTTAGCTTCCTCATGCCTGTACCTGGCTTTTGGATTGCTCATCATCATTCTAATCCATCTGCTTATTCTTTTTTTATTCTTTGTTTTAGATTCTTCTTGTTTTATCTTTTTTTTAAAATCATTTTTTATTTATTTATTTTGCAGGTTTTGGCCAGGGCTGGGTTTGAACCCGCCACCTCCAGCATATGGGGCTGGTGCCCTACTCCTTTGAGCCATAGGAGCCGCCCCGATTCTTCTTGTTTTATCATAAATCATCAGTGCATTAAAAATCATGCCATTTACAAAAGATTTAATTTTATTATGTGGGAGAATCCCTCAAAATTTGTAGCCTACGATATGTTTGAAATAGTAATACTTAATTTCTTTAAAGGTCATTATTTTTATGCTGTATTTGACTAGAAAAATATAGCTTAAAAGGTTTAAAGCAGAATTCATTTCCCCCTAACAAAATGATGAATAGATGAAAAATGCAGACCATAGACTGGGTGATAAGTATTTGCCAAAATGGTAGTTTTGACTTTAAAATGTAGAAAAACTTGAATTTTGACTCATTCATTAGTTCTAATCATCAAAATAGTACTAAGTGCTTGGTGGCTTGGTGATTTTCTTCTTTGAATGTGATTAAAGAAGCAAGTGAGCTGACCACACTCAAAGAATGCTGATTTGCTTTCTTACAGAACTTTGCTTACAAGGAGAGTTTCCGGATGTGGTAGATGCTCTGAAGCCAAGAAAAATAAAATGTGAAGCTTTGCAAAGTGGAACAGAGAGTTACAATTTCACACTAAACCTATGGCGAACAAATACTCTAATTATTAAATGTTCTACTTCAGTGATAATAGGAATGAGAAACAGTTGATTTAATTAAGAAACCAAGTATTTTCATTGGAGTATCTAAACTTTTGTTAAAGAACAAAGGAGGAAGAAAATTAAAATGATCTTTTATCATTTAAAGGGCAAAAACAGAATTAATTGGCCTGAGTTTTAATTTCATCTAGTAACAACATAGGTTCTCGGGCTCCCAGATTCCTCACTTTAGGAAGAGGCATTGTAAGAAGGTCTCTACGGTGACCAGCTGGGGATGCTGGGTACAGTCTGTTTCACAGAAGTCATGAAGCAGTGTTCATAGCCAGAGACAGACAGGTCTGGGCTGGAATAAAAGTTCTGCCACTATGTGAACTTGGATTAGTTAGCATAGCTAGCCTTAGCTTCCAGGGAAGAAAATGGAGATAATAACAGTACTCACACTGTCAGGTTGTTTGAGCACTGAGTGAAATATTACATGAAAAGTGCTGAGCAGAGTGGTTGGCACACAGTAGATGCTGAATAATTACAGCTGATATTTTTGTTATTCTCTGCTTAGTTCAGGGAATTTATGCCAAGTAAATTATAAGCATTGACCATCTCCCCCCCTCCTTTTGATGTAGTTGCTATATGTCTTAAAATTGAATGAGAAAAACAAGACACCTTATGGAATAGTTGAAATTTGAATGTGTCATTACTAATGTTGTAATGCACCCACTGAACTGAGAGGGAATTTTTATAGTTTAATTCTGGTAGACATTCTTTAGCATTAGGCATTATTCAGGTTATCATAATTCAGAAGGAAAACTCCAATCATTTGGTCAGCATTATTTCCTCGTGTAGACATAGCCCAATGCTGGTTTTAAATGACTGAGATAACCAACTCTATTTTAATTACATTCTTCATCTTATTTAAGTGAAAAATTACTAAACATCTCATTATACTGTGCTCCTGATTTGTTGAAGTGCTATTACCAGTATACTGTGAGTGTGACCTTCTCATTTCTCAATACCACTCAGTGGCTGGCATAAAGAAATAGGTTTAGCTTGATCACTTATGTTTATCTCAGACTCAATGACGTTTGATAGAAACATTTCAGAAAAATGTTCTGACAATAAAAGAGTTAGAACAGTGATTGTGATCTCTCTAGGACTCAGATAGAATAGTTTCCTCCCTAGAAAGAATGGGGAAAGGCAAAAAAGACATGTATGTAATATACATATATAATCTCATGGAGCTATTTTTGGAACAATCAGCAGGAAGCTGTCAGGAGACTTTTGTGATTGCCAGGTAATTGACTTCACTTGTGGGCTAGGCCAAATTGCATTAATTGAGTTGATCACAAATAATAGTCTCAAGCACCACTACATCATGTGAATAATTACCTCAGGTACACAATACTATAATTAAGACTCTAGTTCTAAATCATACTTACTCAATTTGTTCTTGCCTGCTAAGTGAGACATCTCAAGTGGCTTAAATTTAGCAGCTGACACCGTAGGGTTGTTACTGTGGGGCTGAAAAGAAGCATACTGCTGGCCCCTATAATGATTCTATAGTCTTAGAAGACAGTCTAATCACCTATTTTAATGAGGTACAGAACGATGCATCAACAGTAAGTGAAACTTAACGCTGATAACCAGACAGTCTCTTAAGCTAATTCCTAAAGAGTACCACATGCCTCCATTTTTTACCCCAAACACACACCTCATGGATCTTCACCATCTTCATGTACTAACCCCGGTGGGTTTCTCCACTGTGAAAGAGATTCTGGACAGAGTCTTCTTATAACCATCTCTGATAACAATTTTATATTTGTTTTGTGCTTTCAGGACAAAACTCAAAATTCTTTGGGTGGCCTGTTGTGACCTTGTGTGGCCTGGTCTTTCGTGGCCATTCCAGGTTCATGTCATGCCCTTTTCTTCTTCACTCTGACACAAGGCAAAGCATCTTTTCAGCTTCTCAAATATGAATCTTCCCTGACTCCATGAGACCACTCTGGTATATTGCTTTCAAGAACATTTTATCTTTTCATGGCTCCTGTTGCATTTATCATGTTGTTATTTGTTGAATAATTTCACTGTTTGCCTGTAGGCTCCATATGCAAGGACGTTTGTCTGTTTTATTCACCAATGGAATACAAACACAATTAGCTTCTCAGTAAAATTTGCTTAACGAACTGGTGCAAAGTAATACAATTTTGTATTTTTGAGCTTTATTGCATCTATGTATTGCTTCTGATTCATTGTATGGCCACTAAGATTAGAGATTCACATAGTCACAAAATCAGGCTAGGGCAAAGATTATAGAACTAAAAGAGGCTGACCTTTTCCAGAATCTTCCCTCCTCTAGCCTGCCTGCTGGCGGCAAACAGTTCTCACTATCCTCACCTCAGTTTCTAGCTGTTTCTCATCTCTTTTTGATACTTCTGGACTCTTAGCTGGCATTGGGTAGGGAGTTATTGGAATAGTGGAATAATTCTCATTATTTGGAAGCTTCTGCCGAGTATTTCTTGGCAATTTTCTTTAATGTTTTTGTTCTGTTTAGATACAATAAAACTTTCATTCTGTTCAAGATGGGAGTTTCTTAAGACTTAGTATATGTATGCTGTTATCTACAGAATAGTTAAAACATTCAGCCTCTGATACCCACAAATTCCACTTACTAGGTATGTGACCTTTAGAAGGTTTCTTGCCTATAAGGTAATATAAATGATAGCACCTATTATATAGATTATAAAGTCCTTAGAGGTTGTTTGGCACTTATTAAATACTTAATAAATGCTACCTTATCTCTGGTATCCCATGTCTAGTTAGTATTTCAACTATACCTCTCATTTTTATCTACAAATTCTAGACCTAAATGTTACTTTTGTAGGGTATCATAAATCTTGAGGGATAGGAATATTTATCTGGATCCCTCAATTAAATTATACATTCCCTCAGAGTAGGGACTATGCCCTATTACAGTCCCTGGTACCTAAAAAGTACCCAGTAAATATTTGATGAATGGTTTTTCTTTAAAAATATTACATAATTCTGACTTTCCATTCAAGCTATCTCTTCCTCAATTCGTTAGTGTATTTGTCCTAGCTCATCAGAAACCCTGTTGTTTGCACTAATGTCAGAGATCATACCTTTTTAATTAGCACTAATTAAGACAATTAGTTACCATTAGTAAACAAGGAAAACATAGAATAAGCCAACTCTGGACCTATGGGATCTAAAAGTCTACTGGCTGCTGAGACTTCCACTTATTAAAATGTTTAAAATATAAAGGACCACAGGACTGCTTGGCTATCAAAGCAAGGCCAAAGAAAACAACAAGAAACATGAGAAAGAGTTGGCAGCTTCAAACAGGGTCACCAGCTGTTCTGGATACCTTTCAATCAGTGGGAGCTGTGAACCAGTTGCACAGAGTACAGTTGTGTAGAGGTGAACAAAAATTAGGTCAATGGATTGAACTATTTTAACAGGCTAGTTGGGGTACAAAGGAAAAAGAAAACAAAGGAAAAGAACTTAACATGGTGTCCTGGTATCTGTTAAGTAAAGTGTACTTTCTGGTGGGGTTGTCATTCCGTTGTTGCTGCGTCCTACACTTTCTCCCCCTGCTGTAAGCACTCACAGCTGAGGCTGGAAAGAGGAATCATAAAGAGGCTTTGCTGGGTTCTCTGTGGTCCTTCCATCTTCAGTTCTCCATGGAGAGCAATGCTGATTGAGAAAGAAAGGAGCTTGTGGGGCAAAGACAGGGACATTGGCATTCATCAGAAGCACAGCTGCTTTATGCAGTGCCAAGAGCTCAAGAGACGAGAACGATCACCTACCCCTTGTTTTTCCTTATATGATATTTACCATGTTGTATTTACAAAATTAAGAAAAAAATCCAGGCTCTTTTCTCTTTTCCTTTGTGATTCATTTCTGAGAAGTTGCTTTAAAAAAAATTTTTTTTCCCCTGAACTCTTTCTATGACTTACATGAGTTGTACTTTTTAAAAAATTCTACAACCCCCTCCCCATGGCCATTCAATTTTCTCTTGCACTCCATTTAAATATATTTCCAGAGAATGTGATAAGGCTGGTCAAAAAGTAGATAACTTGTAATCACTAACTTCAAGTAAATCATGGAAGATTAACTTTATCTTTCCATAAAAGATGGAATAGTGTGTGAAATGGGCAATTTGAATATTTTCAGGATAGAGGATTCTTGCCTTACTTGATTGCTTTAAACCAATTGGAAAGATAAAAAACATTGAACACTTGCTCTCCCCGGCTCTTCTCATACCAGGCACTCTCTCCTTTATAGAGCTCACATTGACAACATAATGAACGCACCGCACAGCTGTCAAAGGAAATGTTTGAGCAGTGGTGAAATTACAGGCTGCTGCAGAAATGACTTAAGCATGCCATTACCTCTTGCTGCATTTAGAACAAATAAGCCACCTGCCCTTTAGGTATTATCTGATCTGTTTGAATAGACTGCTATATAGACCCACGGAAGACTCCAAACATTTTCTTCTACAATTCTGCTCCAAGAACTGCAGCTTCAGCATCTCACACCCCTTTTCCTCAGTGCCTTCCTCTGCGAATCAGCCTTTGCATACATTATATAAACAGTCACACATCTCGTCTCCTGTGTTAAAAGAAGGCTTATTTTTGTGATCACAGTTACCTAGCCTTGGGCTGCTGTATCTGTGAGCCATGCTAATCTGACTTCAAAACCCTGTGTGCCCTCTTACTTCTAAAGCAAATTGTTTGATCATGAATCTACCTGGCAACTAAAAGCTCTTTTCCATCAGACATAGATTGTCAGAAATTTCCTATGATTGCATCATCAATCTGAAGTGGATAAATTAACTAAGCTATGATGGCTGCATTATCATAGCTATTATCTCCACAGCAAGGATGAGATTTTTCGGTTTGTGCCCTCAGGCATGCTACCCTTGCCTTTCCAAGCTCTTGGACATCTCTTGGTTCAAGGGCACTTAGCACCTCATGCACCTGACATACTGAAAGGAGTAAGTTGAGAACAATTTGACAAGGAGATTATTTGCTAAGGTATGCACAAGATGTAGTGAAATCAACAGGGAGAATGTGGTACTATTAGGGAGCTACTGCTATAACCCCCCTAGGCCTTAAGGGGGAAAGGGAGAGAGTAATCCCTGGCCTTAGAGAGAAATAGGGGGCTGGCCATGAATCAAGCCAGGGACAGGAACCATGACCTGCCACTGGGGCAGGACACAGCCATCCGAGGTAACCTTGCAGGAAGGAAATGGAAGAAATAAATACTCAAGCTCACTCTCCTCCTTCCCCCAGATCTCCTGTGGGTCCTGTATTTTGATGGAACACCACACGAAAGCAGAGGCAAAGGCTTGGCTGGTTAGTCACCTCTCAGGAGAGCCCAGGTACAGGAGAGAGGAGAGTGGCCCTGAGGGTACA
Organism: Galago senegalensis; assembly: GCA_963575145.1. Classification (NCBI taxonomy): domain Eukaryota; kingdom Metazoa; phylum Chordata; class Mammalia; order Primates; family Galagidae; genus Galago; species Galago senegalensis. The sequence continues at coordinate 32,894 of CAUYTI010132829.1, read as the reverse complement.
CAGAGGCTAGCAGCTCACCTTCTGAGGAGAGTAAATGTCCCATTCTAATGGTTTGTTCCTTGGTTACCTCCCATTTATCTTTAAACTGCGGCCAAAGTATTATTTTCAAAGCATAGCCGATTGTGATTGTGTCGTATCCTTACTGAAAGACTTTTAATGGCTCAGTGTATAGAGAATAAAGTTCAAAATCTTTATCATGGAATTCAGGGCCACACAAATCTCTTTTCCAATTAACTTTTGAGCCTTTTCCAACCACCTCCCTTCTTCCCTGATCTATTTTCTCAGCCGGTAATATCCAGATTTCCCCTTCAACCCATTCCTTGGTTTACACTCTTCCCCTCATCTACATTACTCTTAACCAACTCTTGATAAATTTTTCCTTTCTCTTTAAGATCAGTCTCAAAAATCACAGTTCATGAAGCTGCCCTCTATCATCCTAGTTAGAAATAATTCTTCCTTCCAATGTACTGCCATGGCATTTTTTTTTCCTCCTGATACATTATGACACATTCTGACACATAATTAAGGGTGACTACATCTGAACTTGCCCTTTGGTAGACTACGAATTTTGCAACACTCAGTTTGTGTTTCTGGGTGTGATGAGAAAGAGTTCCCATTCATCTGGGTAGAATTATCCTGGGTTGGATATGCCAGCATTAGCCAGAGAGAGACAGAGAATTCATGGGTGGATCCCAGTCATGTCTGAGTGAGAATATAGAGGGAAGGACAGGAGATGCTATTATGAGGAATGAATGAAGATCTGAGTATAGGATGAAAAATCTAGAAGGGAACCAGCTGTTAGGATGGCTCTAGGAGTAGTGAGTGTTGGGGTGGGTGTAATGTGAATGGGTACAATTCCCCGATCATGAACAGAATTGTGATATTCAGAGCTATGCTTAGGGGTTTGGTCATCTGGTGCATTGTCTCTTTGGTTGGCTCTGTAAGGAGCTGAGTCCATCCATGAACATGAGTGCTTGTAAGGCAGGGGCCATGTTTTATTCATCGTCATAATTATCTTTCTCTCCTCTCCCTCTCTGTACCCTTAACATAGTGTCTAGAATTTAGCAGGTGCACTAAATATGTTTGTTAAAATGACTAGAAGTCAGCAGATTTATTTATATAAAAATATTGTATGGAATGTGAAAAGATATGTGTGTACATAATGATGATATTTCAAGAACAGTTGAACGATAGCCTGTTCTAAATATTTCCAAAAGTGCATCTTTTGTATTTTCAAAGTAGGCTGTCATACCCACCTCAGGTGAACTTGCTTTTCAACAATGACCGCATAATTGGGATACCACTTACCGAGTTCTTACGTGGAGTCTGAGTCATTGGGGTGGGGAAGAAATGGAGAAGTGAATTTGGCCACCGCAGTCCTGAGCATGTTTGAGATACAGAAAATCTCTGCCTATTTCTCAGATGCCTTCACTGTTAGAAGTGGCATGTTAGAATGGGATGAGAATAAGAATTCCATGGCTGGATATTGCCCAAATCAAAATTGCCTGGGTGGATCCTGACAAAAATGTTCATATCTTAACCCCAAGCTATGCTCCTGAATTTAAGATGATTTCTGTGAACATTAAAATTTGTGAATCTTTTCCCTGGACAACTGAGGACTCCTTAGAATCGCTTGAGATTTACAAGATGTTGTTGCCTGAGTCTCCCCTCTCTCCCTTCGCTGAGTCTGATTTAAGGGGCCTGGATGACATCTGCGATCTCCAAGCTGAGAAAAGTACACAGGGTGGTAAGGAAACACCATAACCTGCTCACTAAGGGTGAGGGCTCTGGAGGCTGAAAGCCTGGCTTTCATAACAGCTCTTCCATCACTGAGCTCAGGACCAGCAGGCAACTCTGTGTGCCTCAGTTTACTCTGAGCTTCAGAACAATCCATAACTCAGAGGCTTGGTGTAGGATTAAACTACATTAATGTAAATAGCTTAATAACAGAGCCTGTTGTAAAGAATTATAGTGTTTAAATACAGTGACAAGAAGATTTGACATGATAAAAAGGTATCAAAAGGACTAAAGATTATACATATTTTGTGAGGTTCAGTGATCAGGAATAGGAACAAGGGGTGAAAGTTGCTGGAAGGTTCATCATGTGGTAGAAGAGGTTAACAAAGAGACCCCCCAAATTAAAGAGGAGGTGCCTGTGCAAGGTAACGAATTCTCAGTCCTGCAAGAACAAGTTGTCTAACTCTTTATTTGGAACTTTGTAGAGAAAAAGCTCGTATAAAGGGTAGCAATTTGTATTATAATTGTAATTGGTAAGCCTCAAAAATTCCCTTTAAACTCTAAAAGGACCAAAGTCTAATTGTTTATCATTTGTACCGTAATTATCTCTAAGATCTAGTTATTAGGGTCCATAGTCCTGTGGTTTTAACATGTACTTAAAAATTATTTTGGCCGCTCTTTTTCAAACCTTTTAGGAAGAAGCAGTGAGAGTAATCGTTAAAGAGTAAAGATGTGTGAATGGTTTCCATTGCTGGTGAAATGAAACCATACAGGTTTGAACAGATCTGAGATCTGAGTAGATGCCGCATAAGACATAGGCCAAAGATTGCTGAAAAATTTAAGATTAAGTTTGGTTAAATGAATGAATTTTTGAGATTCAAACAATGAAACTCATTTATATGGTAATAAAACAGTTTATCAGAGCATTGGTGATTTTTAATGAAACAGTGTGTTCAATAGAGCCCCCAATGGGCCTCTGCAATTAGAGCTGGGGCTTTCCTCACAATTTCTTCACTTGATTTGTAGGTACAAAGAGAACTTCATCAGACCTATAGTATTTGTTTGAAAAGGATGGATGAAATAACAGGAAAAGTTAAAGAGGAATGGGGATGTGTGTGTATGGGGGTGTATGTGCGTGCATGTCTTGATGAATATGTTTTCATCTGGCTCACAGATTATAAAGCCTTTTTATTCATTGAACAATCATTAGTTGAGCGTATAGTATGCACAAGTATTGGAAGGACTGAAAGACTGATAAGTCACATCGTTCGCCACCCTCTGCCCTCTGGAAGATTACAATCTTGTATATGGATAATAGAGAGCAGATGAGAGTAAGTAAAGGAAGATTCGAGGAAGGTGCACCATTTCATTTTGACTTAAAGATGGTTTTCTTGGAAGTTTTCCTGGAGACTGTAGCATCTGACCCAAGACTTTCAGGAGAATAAGATTTTTAAAAGGTAGAGAAGATGAAGAGAAAGGCTGTTGCAGAGTGAGCGCAAAGAGATAGAGGATTGAAAACACATAGCACTTTTAGCAAACCAGTGATAGAGAACTCTTGTGAACAGAAACCTTCCCTCTGTGTTTTAAACCGAGAAACCTGAAGTATATCTGTTACCTGGCTAGCAAGCCCGTTGCCTACTAAAGTTGAAGGGCTCAACTACAAGATTATCCTTTGTTGAGGGAACCTGGCAAAATACTGTTAAGTTTGAATTATTTCTTTTACCAATTTAAAGAGCTATTATGTCTTTAGACAAATCCAAAATTTTAAGGGCCCAAAGTCTTAGATTTGCTTCAAACTCATATAAAATGTCTTCATAAGCAAAATGAAAATAAATATAAAGAAGAAGCTGCAAATCCCAACCAGGAGGTAGCTATGGTACATTAGGCGGGTCTTCTGAACGGACTACTGAGGCAAGTTATCTAGTGAGATCCTGTTGACTAGAGTGGTAGATCACACAAGCCCATCCGAGCAGAGACAGAGACATGAGAAAGTTAGAGAAACTTGGTAAGAGTTTATTCCTCCTAGCTCTCATTCTCACCTCTGCAGACACAGTCATTCCTTCCTTGGACTCTAAAAGTACAGCAGTTTATTATTTTTCCAATGAGGAGGAGGCTCTTTCTGCAGTGTGCTCTATTTGTTTGTCTTGTCTATTTTATTTGCCAGACTGTCCTAACCAGAACCTTGCAGTTACGATGGTAGCAATTATTTTGCAGTTCCAAGGTCTAACATGGTACCTGGTATAGTATTTACTTTCTTAAATATTTACTGAATGGTGGATGGATTAATTCTATATTGACATATCTGACATTTTGCAAAGCAAAAGTAAAGATCAGTGATATAGGATTACTGAATCACATTTCAGACTAGGATGGTTAATTTGGGGAACTGAGACATTGTAGAATCCAGATTAAGGCTGCAGGAAAGTGTTAAATCAGTTTAGTGTTTTTCAAGTTCTATGACTCTGAAGGAGGAAGGAAGAATCATGAACAAATTAAATCACTGTTCTCGAAATACAAACGGTGGTGCAAGCAGGATGAAAAAGACAGGCATGGCTTCACGCCTGTGGCTCAAGCGGCTAAGGTGCCAGCCACATACACCTAAAGGTGGCAGGTTCGAATCCAGCCCCGCCTGCCAAACAACAATGATGGCTGCAACCAAAAAATAGTCAGATGTTGTGGCGGTTGTCTGTGGACCCTGCTACTTGGGAGGCTGAGGCAGTAGACTCGCTTGAGCCCAGGAGTTGGAGGTTGCTGTGAGCTGCGATGTCACAGCACTTTACCCAGGGGGACAGCTTGAGGCTCTGTCTCAAAAAAAAAAAAGAAAAAGACAAGGACAAAATAAACACTCAACACTGGCATTTGAGTGAATATGGTGAGTAATCACATTTAAGGTGCAATTTTACAGCATGGAGACTGATTTTCATGAGCTGCATTGGAAAAGTAGTTTACTCATTAGTCAGTTGATATACAATTTTCTAATAAACTTCTCTCTTTTCTTCCTGACTTTGATAGGAAAATCAGGAGATACTCTGAGAGTAAGGGTGAGTAATAGAGAAGCCGGGAGGTTCACTTAGCCACCACTGACTGGTTTTATGAGGGGCTGCTGGAGACCCATCCCCTTTTAAATGTATATTGCAGTCCTCCGAGGGCACTGCCAGACGGAAGTTTTATTCCAGTGAAAAAGGCTTGTTCCCTTAAGTGACTAGCTTTACACTATCAGCTATTGCTGCATCATATCGTGTGCTGAAGGCAATCTACTTTTGTCAGACTCCATTTTCCAATTATTTCCCAGCACTTTTTTCTTCTCTGTATCTGTTGAGACAAAATCAAATTTTAAAAAACATGCAGAATTCATAGCTCATAGTAAAAACAGGCTGCAAAATGCCGACAACTTGATGCTTTCATCTGGCCTGTCAGGAAAAGCCCTCCAATTCTAATTTGAATTAGGCTGGAGACGCACAGAATAATTTGAGTAGCTGCTGGTTAATGAGCTGTGGTTTACAGGTTGGGCCACTGCATGCTTCCCCTGGAGTACATTGCATGCTAAGTAATCCACTCTCATTATAACCTCAGCCCAAGGAGCAGCCCATTTGGAGGCAATGTAATGATACGATGTTATATATCACAAAAATGAGAAGAGCGAGAACAAGAACTGGTAGGTCATCTTGCCTCTCCCCTGCCAGGACAGGCTTGTTCCCCACAATGTTTCCTTCGGTGCTTTTGTCCAGCCCTGTTTTAAATGACCCAGGCAATGGAGCTCAATTCTCTCCCCTTGAGAGGCTATTTAGCAGTCTAATAGGCTCCACTGTTAGCAAGCTCTTCCTTGATGTGCAGCCTAAGTTTTCCTTTGCTCAATTTCATCTCATTACTGCAGTTATTCCGCTTTTGTGCACCCCAACAACCCCTCTCTCTCCTTCCCGTTCACTCTTTCCCTGGGCTTGGAAATGTGTTCTCTGTACCTCTTAGTCATTGCCAGGGCACAGAATGTTTGCCACAGTCTTTAAAAACTTTTTTTCCCCCCTCCATCCACATTTGTGACTTCCCTCTGAGCTCTTCCCTCCTTGATCAAAAAACTTTTCAGATTTGTAAGGGCTAGAACACGCCATATTTCATGCTAGATGATGTTTCCTAAGGGCAACATTGGGGCGTTCTTCCTCCACTCTGTGACAGATGTGTTTGTGTACACAGTCTAAAATTGCATTACTTCTCTTTGCTGCCAAAGCAGCAGAGGAAGTTGAGGCCTGATGTACTATCAGGGCTCCCGATCTGCTGAATCAGAGAGAAGAGTTACTCACCTGGCGGTGGTGATTGTACATGCTCCTTTGGCCATTTTTCTTTTTAAAACTCTGCTTTAGGGTCCTGGCTTGATTAAAGTTTGATTAAGGACTGAAGAAAAAAACAAATTGCCCAAATAACAACATTAAAAATAATAATACCTTGTTCTCTGAACCAGAGCATTCATTTTTTTTTACCCTATAATTGTAATGTGATGGTGGTAAAGTGAATAAGCTCTGACTTTACCTGTTCTCCTTCATGAAAGGCATAAAGCACATGGTGTTGGAAAACGTATTCTTTTTAAAAAATGTTGCAATTTCCCAGTTTGAAGGGCCTAGCAGAGGTGAGGAAAAGCAGAAATGAGGTATTATTAAGCTGCACCTTCCTTTGGCTCTTCAAAGATGAGTTCACTCACATGTATGCAGGCAAGACCCCAACTTACTCTCTAAAATATTTTACTGAACTTAAGTTATTCATGGAATGCCAATATGCATATGATCAATGAGGTAATATTTGTTACAACATAATTTGATGAGTATCAATGAGTGTGTTTATCATTGATATGACTCTCTCTAGTAATCATAATATAATGAGGCAAAAGCTAGTTGCTATTTGTGATTCAATTTCTTTGCCTTGAAGTACAGCTGACTCATTTTGTTGATATGAGTCAATTAATTTGGGGGGTTATGTCCTAGGTTGGTTCTGTTTCTTTATCTGCAGTGATGTGGCCTCCTTTGAAATAATGGTCTAGACTATTATACATTTTTTTCTTTCTGCTTTCCCCTAGCTTATCAGGTAGTTGCATATTGGGTTGGCACGTTCATCCTCTGCAGAGTTATGCTGTGGTAAGAATTGTTACAACCCAGAAAGTGTGACCGATAGTGAAACTACGCTCCATGAGCCAGCCTACATTTTTGACCTGTAGTCCAAAAAATGTATTGATAATCTGAGTAAAGTGTGACCCTGGGTTACGCTGCTCTGTAGCATTTTGGCCAATCATATGATATTAAGGCACACTGGTGCTGTGGTGGCCACTTTTGGGGTCATGGAAAAAGAAAGATAAAATTTAAGCTCATCCCACAAGAGATTAAAATTTTTTGTTGGAGATAAGATTAACACATAAAAAATTAGAAAGTTATAAATGGTAGTAAAGCTAATATTCTATAAATTCAAGCTTTTATGTGTTAAGTGGTAGAGAAAATTCTGAAAGTATACTCTGAGGTGATGAAAGGAGATATCTTGGGACACAGGCCTAAAAGCTATGGTGAGTATTTTTTGAATGCTTGCTGTTTGCTGGGAATAATGGTAAGTACTATAGATGGATTATTTCTTCTGACCTTCATTAAAAATTTCCCATTTTTATGGATGAGGTTCAGAGAAAGTAAGTAACTTGACTAAATTCACACAGGTATAAATGGTGGCATTGAGATTCATACTCAGGGCATTTTCAATGCAGGGTTTATTGCTATTAATTGCTACAAAAAGAGGGATTTGAACTGAACATTGATGTATGGATGTTATATCAGTTTGAGTGAAAAATTTTATGATAATTCTTGGCATTTGACCAAGAAATCTAATAATGCTTGACGACTTCTTCAAGCCCACAGCTATTTCTTCTCTCATGAAATCCCAACACAAAAGAAATAGCTCCAAGCGATAAATGGGGCACCCCTCTTCCAACAAGGTAGAGCTTGGCATGAGACCCAGCACAAATGGTGCCCTTTATATTTTTGTTTCCAAATCCTAACTCTGCCTAGGCATAAAGAATGTCAGATAAGCTGACAGTACTTGTGGCAAGAAGAAAGAAAAAGACAACTAGGTTTATCCAAGGATGCAGGTCCTCCCTCATCCTAATGCTTCTGGGCACAGGGTATTGGAAAGTGCTGGAGAGAAAAGCCATACACACATATTAGAGCCACTAATGCCTTGTTACCCCAAATGCTAGTTGTGGCCCAATTATTATCATAGGATCTGATTTCATTCAGATTAATATGCATGAAAGAGAACATAGATACCTTTTCCCTTCTCATTACACACTTGACAATAAAGAGGAAGATAAAGAACCAGGCAGTACATGATGGGGGAGAAGTGTGAATGAACAGACTATAAAGGGTGGCAAAAAAATGTATACACATTGTAAGAAAGGAAAAAAAAGTATTAAAAATGTAATTCTCACATCTACCCACAAATGGCTCAATAAATTGTAGTATATGTACACCATGGAATACTATGCAGCCTTAAAGAAAGAGGGAGACTTTACCTCCTTCATGTTTACATGGATGGAGCTGGAAAATATTCTACTTAGCAAAGTATCTCAAGAATGGAAGACAAAGTATCCAATGTACTCAGCCCTACTATGAAACTAATTTATAGCTTTCATATGAAAACTATAACTCAATTATAGCCCAAGAATATGGGGAAAGGGGAAAGGGAGGGGAGGGGAGGGGGAGGATGGGTGGAGGGAGGATAATTGGTGGGACCACACCTATGGTGCAGCTTACAAGGGTACATGTGAAACTTACTAAATGTAGAATATAAATGTCTTAACACAATAACTAAGAAAATGCCATGAAGGCTATGTTAGCCAGTTTGATGAAAATATTTCAAATTGTATGTAAAACCAGCACATTGTACCCCATGACTGCATTAATGTACACAGCTGTGAGTTAATAAAAAAAATGTGATAACAAAAGAGGAATACAAGTCATGTTGAGCGCCTTTTATAACTGTTGAAGTTAAACATGAATTGAGTATTACATATTTAATACAGGTTTTTCCTTTCTTAAAATGTGTATACAATGCATATATGTTTTTGGTAGCTTCTGTATATTAGAGATATTTATATTTTTAATATATAGAGTATTAAAGCTGCCGGGTCACCTGCTTGGTGATGTCATATAGACGACTGGGTCTATGCAGGTGAGAAGCCAGTGCTTAAGGTGTAGATTTGGAAGTAATCTACATAGAGATGCTAGGAAAGAACAGAGCTTCCTATAAACGGAATCTTCAAGAGAATTCACTGCAAAGAGGTCACGATTAGGAAGATACTCCTACTCCAGCAAAGGGAATGCCGAAAAATGGCAGTAGAGAGGGTTGAGGGAATGGGGACAGAGCAGTAACTCCAAATAAAGGAGGACTTCAAGAAGCTGACCAGAATTATATAAATGCAGCTTAGAGAGGCCTGAAGGGGTGCAGATTCTGAAAGACCTTTCAATCAGAAGAGAATTAATAATGACATTTGAGAGACCAGTTTTAGGAGAATGGAAAAAGAATGGTAATTCAAGTTATAGAGATCTGGGAGAAATGTTGGTTAAAAACAATTGAAGGAGCAGATAGAAAATACATATTCCAACTGTGGGGAAAAAGTAGGATAGCTCAACAGGGAGACAAGGCTACAGATTGTCACTGTTTATATGGAAGAGAGGCATGGGAAGCAAAAGATGGGCCGATTGTGAGTTGTGGTGACACTTACCACCATGTGATATTTTCTCGTGTGTTTGTTGATTGAGCATTTCTGTGTGCCATCTCTGACTGGAATGTTAGACTCAGTAGAATGGGGTCTTGTACGTCATGTTCAAAGGGATACTTTTACTAGAAGGTAAGATCTGTAAAATCTTGTTTCCTTTGTACTTTGTTAAATCCCCAGTGCTCAAAACTGTGCCTATCACACTGTAAGTGCTCATTGAATATTCATTGCATGAATGAGTGAATAAATGAATGAATTCTAAATGTCTGCAATAGTGGTTAGTGCACAGAGTGTGCTCAAATGTCCACGTCTATGGCTTAATGAATTAACTGTAAATAAGAAATGAATAATGATTGAGAGGGAGTGGTAACATATAGCTGAAGCTGAATGACACATCTTTGTAGTGGGTCAAAGTAGCATGTTCTTTATCTCCTAAAAGTGCTCTAGGAATACTTAGAGGCCAAGTAATGGGTTAATATTATTAAGAAGAAGAAAACATTTGGTGTCTTTGGTGACTTCACTATGTTCCAGGAGGAACACTGTTTATAGTGTTTACTGTGTTTTAACTTATTTAGTTCTCATAACAGCTACATACATGGAAGCACCATTATCATCTTCATTTTACTAGGAAAAAACTGAATCATAGAGAAGTTTAGCTAGAAGGGATGGTTAAGATGAATCAGGATTGGAAATTACAGCTATTATGGCAGATTAAGGATGAGAAACTATAATATGATGGTGAAGACAACATTAAAATAGCTTCCTCTGAAATTCAACAGAGTAAAGAGCCCAGTAGAATCAGCAGATGAGCATTCATTCGGAAGTGGATGAGGGAGAGTAGTGAAATGACTCAGTGGGAATGTTGGAATCAGAATATCAGAGTCAAAGGGACTTTCGAGACCTGCTATAGGCTGCATAGTTGTGTCCCCCCAGAATGCGTGTGTTGAAACCCAATCCCCAACATGAAGGTAGTAGGACATGGGGCCTTTGGAGGATGATTAGGTCATGAACGGACAGAGAATGGAATTAGTGACTTATTAAAGATCCCTGAGAGAGTCCTTCACCCCTTCTGTCATGTGAGTGACATGTCAGTGAGAAGGTACTTTCTGTGGAATAGAAATTGGGCCCTGACTAGACATCTAGTCTGGTGGTGCCTTGACCTTGGACTTCCCAACCTCTAGCACTGTGAGAAATAAATTTACATTGATTATAAGCTACCTAGTCTGTGGTATTTTGTTCCAGCAGCCTGAACAGATTGAGACAAGATCATTTGGCAGAATTTCCTTACCTTACAAAAACACTTCATTTTCACTAAATAAGCCTTAAAACCTTTCTTTTTTTTTCTTTCTTTTTTCTATTAAATGATAGCTGTGTATATTAATGAAATCATGGGGTACAGTGTGGTGTTTTTATATACAATTTGAAATATTTTCATCAAACTGGTTAACATAACCTTCAAGTCATTTTCTTAGTTATTGTGTTAATATGTTTATATTCTACTTTTAGAAAGATTCACTTATACCCTTGTCATGAAACCATTCTTGAAAAAGGAAAGAAATTTCATTTCTTTAATTAAGAAAGTAGGCCACATATAGCAGTAAGATAGCAGTACCTGTAATTTTGTCATCTATAATGATTACAGATATTTTCAGGTATTTATTATTGTAGCAGATACTTTGAAATATTATTTATAATAATCACCAGTTCAAAATTATAGTACTTTTGACCTGCCAATAGATCATTTTATTGATTGACATTAGTAAAGAAGCATAGGTATTACTACATCACAAGTTTGTCTTGTAAATATTTGCTAAATACATTTTAGTGTAACTGGTTTTCTTTATAATAATTTTTATTTTATTTTATCCATTTAAACTCATTCTTCTGAGAATGGTTTCATGGGGTAGATGAGACTGTCAAAGGAGTAAATGGCCCAGAATGATTACCCCTGATATAGAGACCTAGAGGGCTATGTGGCCCAAGCTAGTATGGCTGACTAGTGTTAGCACTGAAGCAAGAACCCATATTTTCTAACTTCTGATTCAGTAATGCTCTCACAGCTACCAGGCTGGTGCACTTTGGTGGGGAAGAGAGTGAGAAGTTCTGCTTACAACAGTGGAGGAGTAAAAAGGGTAGGTGAAATGTGGAACAGTTAGAGATGGGCAGTTGGGTTCCCTATTTACATCATCCCCTTCTTTCTCTCTCACACACCTTGAGAAGTAAATCTTTCTGTGTAGTGTGGTGGACAGTGTTTTGTGAGCAGCTTCCTTCTTGGAAATTTGTACTCCAAGATTTGATGAACTATCTTACTTTTTATTCCACTATCAATTCCCTATATATCTGCTCTTCCTCACCAAGACTCAATTGCTCTTAGATTCTGACATTATTTTTCTTCTATGTTACACTGTCATAAATCTATAAAACTTTTCAAGCAACTTAAGATTACAACTTTGGACGTTGCCTCCATGGGAAGCTTCCTAATCTTTGTCTTGCTGAAGGGGAAGGAGCCTGAATACTCTGAAGCAGTGGGAATTGAGAGATAGGGAACAAGGAAGTGCTATTAGGAGGGCTATTGGAGGTAACGGTTATTGAGGACATTGGACTTCATTATAGTGGCATAGTTGAGAGATTTGCTCCCAGAAATTTTTGTGAAGGATGGTAGATGGGCAAGCTCTGAGGAGCACTGCAGTTCATAGTTGAGAATGAGGATGGATCATGCCCTTGTAAGAAGGGAGGAGGAAGGAATTAACCTTGCCTGGGCACCCACCAGGTGGCAGACATTGGTAGACAACAGCATATTATGTTATCTAATCTTTGGGTTTGTGGGATAGTTATGATCCCGATATTAGACATGAGAGAAATTAGACTCATAAAATCAAATGTCTTACTTGCCTAGTGTTACAAATCTAGAAATTGGGATTCTAACTCAAGTTTAACTTTTTCAAAACCCTTGTGTTTTTCTCTTTTCCATGATGTTTTCCAATGAATAAGGAGGTATTTGGAAGGCTAGGGAATAGGACAAAGAAGTTTGTCCAAGGAAGGGGCAGAGAGAGACATTGGGAGTTTTATTACTTCTTTTCAGGTGATTGCTATGGAATGCCCCTCTTTCTCATGTTAGATATGGGTTTCGTTTGTAAAGAAAAAGAATACATTTTTGTGGTAACACGATGCCATCACCCTCTAAATTAGATACTAATAAAATAATAATGCATTGCACAACATCTTTACTTCTGGAAATTTTTATTGTAGTCTCCTGCTAAGAGTGAACTTTATTTGAACTGCAATGAAGAAACTATTTGGGAAATTTTTTTTTTTCTTTTTTGGATATAGCATACAAGAATAAACATTCCTCACTGGCAACGTGTAGTACCACATGAATCTGACGAAAGAGTGTCTCATTTTTGGAGATGCCTTTGAATAGACAGGGGCCAAAGGAGGAAGATATCATTGTATGGAAACAGAGACACTGGCTTGACATACTTGAAAAATATTAAATATCTCACACGTCTCATTTTCCAAGTCTGATTCTAATATTTCTGTCTCATACTCTGTACCAGAAAACTAAATTTACTTACTAAAACTAAAAGCCAGAAATTATATTTTTGTGTTTTGCTTTTCCTTTGTAATAGACAGAAAGTTAAGAAAATAGAAACAAACATTTGGAGAATGATAAAATTGTAAAGTGAGCAAATTAATAAATCCAGTGGGCCAAAAATAATTCTTGTAATCTCATCTTTCATTCATTCAATAAGAATAGTAAATAAAATTAGTAGGGTAAGACTTTAGTCATGCAAAGATTTTTTTGTGCATGTCTATATGAAATGAGAACCATTGATTTAATGGCATTATGTGTTCTTTTTAAGGTACCCACTTATACGCATGTGCATGTGTGTGTACGTGTGTGTCCTTTTTGGCATTTTTTCCTATTAGGTACTTTGGGCAAATCTATAACTCACCAGGCTACAGTAAAACAGATTTCTATGTTTATTTCTTCTTGGACAAACATTTGGTTCTACTGTTCATAAATCTTTCTTATTTGTTTGTTTGTATATATGTGTCAAATAACTAAAGGTATAGAAAAACAATATTTTCTGCTCCTTGCAATTTTTCCAGGATGTCAGGTTCTGTGAGAGTCCTGGTTTATTAATGTACCTGACTTTTCCAGCATTTATCACAGATGTAAATGAACAGTCTGTGGTGTAGCCTGTTTTCAGGATTGCTCTGATGATCATGTTGCTATGGTGATAACAGAGCATACAGGTTCATGAGACAGTATTAGTAATGCAGCAGCTTGAAACTTAATCAGCGCATTGCGACTTCTCCCCCATATTTCAATATCACTTCGGCAAATTGAATTCCAGGCAGTTGTCAGTCCAATGTGTTCCCCGTGGTTTCTCCTCTGCAAAATTGCCTCTTTATTCTATACACTGATGATCATGGAGTAATTGAAATCTGCAGCTGTTTGTCATGCTATTTATACAACTCTGTCTTGTAGCCAGCAACCTTTGTGTGGTGTGCACTGCAGGTAACAATTAGATCTAGAAACCTTTTTTTTGGTTGAACAAGTGAATGATTGTTTTCCCAAAATACTCCTGATTTGGGGTACTTTATGTGATACCTTGTTTTGTGGGGGAAAGTTCAGCCAAGGTTTAATCACAGTCCATTATGGCAGCATGAGGGGGCTTTGCTTTCTTTGCTTCCAAGGATTGTGAGACAACTGGAGTGTTGAGAAAAATGGGCTTACTCCTCAGGGAGTTGCCCCCCCTGGTGTCCCAAACAATCTGTTCTCCAGCCGTGTTAGAAACAGGACTCTCCAGCTTCTCCTGGCCCCTGAAACATTTGCAACAATAGATGTGAAAACACAATTCAGTGTGGCAAAGAAAGCCACCATCAGGGCCACGGCATGGCTTGGGCATGGAATAATGCCTTCCCCTTAGGCTGCTTTGTAAGTAGGCAACTTAAGCCCTTTGCTCTTTCCCAGTGAACTGATCCATTATCAAGTCTTCCTATAGCCTTTTTTTGGGTTGTTTTGCGAGTCACTACATGACTTTTTTTTCTGAATATGAACTCCAAGGGAACATAAACTGAGCTTTATTTGAAGCCCAGCAGGTAGAAAATGTCCCTTCTCTTCTCCTCCCTGTAATATGTACTGAAATAAATGGGGAGCCTCCCTCTTGAAGGTAGATGATTCTACTTGATGTGTTTCTGCCACTAAAAGTGAAATAAAAGTCTGAAAAAGAAAAGAACAAATGACAAAGCATAAAATAAAGAAATTATAAAAGATATTTAAAACATCTGGGGAATGATAGTGTGAGATAGGAGTGGAAGATTTCCTGTTTTTATGAAATAAAATTAACGAAATGACTAGAGAAGAGTGGGGTGTTTAGTGACCCAGGAGGAATTTGGTCTTTTCCCCTCTCCCTGGGACCTGTAAATAGTCCTCTCTACCTTTGTGTCCTTTGTCCCCACACTCTCTCCTGGGCCTTGCTGTTGTGGTATTCAGACTCTGACAATGTCTAGGAGTTCTTTGTACAGTTTAAAAGTTACTGGAGGTCAGTCTGAGAAGTCTTTTGTTGTGGTGGTGGAAGGCCAGCCAGATATGGAAAAGAAAAGGAAGTTGCTGGAGATAGATTATTAGAATGATCAGCAACAAACATGGCTTTCATCTCTGCATTGCATAACCAGTGCAAATGTGAGGGAGAAGTTTTAAACTGTGTCTTGAAATATCTTTTTTTTTTTTTTTTTTTTCAATTTTTTGGGCAAGTTGTGCAGCAACTTGACAGTGTTCTTACTTGGCTAACTATTGCTTTCTGGCCAGGATGTGTGCGCTGTGATATCGATCTCTTCACAACAGATGGCTTTACATGTTCATAGAAGAACCGATGTCAGAGCTGAGACTGCGTGGATACCGGTGATAGCTGGTGATCTCAGAAATCTCTCTTCAGAATCACTTAGATTTGTCCTTTCTCTATTTTCCTCAAGACTTCATAATTATCCCCCCTCTTCCCTCCCTTTCAATGATCCTTTAATTCAAATGCCAATGAGACAAATTTCAAGGACAGAGGCATAACCAAGGCAGAGAACACCAGGATATAGAGGATATCCAAATTTAAAATAATGTTGGAAAAAGATCGCCACATTTACATGTTTATAGCGTATGCACTTCTTCAGCTTGTAGGAACAACTGATGTTAATACCTACTTAGCAAGAGTGATTGTTTAAAAACAGGAGGCTACCAGATGGCTCAGCTCTGTTAATAATGCCCATCTGAGAGCTGCATCATGAATTACAAAGTTGAGGGCAAAATTTAAGGCTCCGGGTGGCAAAATTAAAACAAAAGATTGTTTAAATTTTTTATTTAAAAAAAAAAGAAATGGATACTGAATTGCAAAGTGGAAATATCCTTTTGTAATATGCTAATTGTTACCAAGTTATACAGAGTTTGCTGTATAACTTGACTTGCTCGAGACAAACCCAAGAAGTTTAAAAATATTGTGCCATAGGTCTTGGAATTCTTTCCTTTTTTCTTTTTTGGTACTAGCATTATTTGTTATGTCTCAAAGTGCATGGTGAGGCTGTTGGCTCCTGGATTTGTGGGGTTGTATTTTTAATGAGGCCAGGTAACCTTTCTCGTATGAGAGAAAGTGGTATTTCTATTCCCACTTGATGGTGATTATCTAAGTTTGAGACTTTTCCAGCTTCCAGTCTGAGGAGTTTCTAGGGTTTCTTACCTTCATCCTGAACCCTCAGAAAATCTGGGGAGCCTGCATGAACCGGATCTCTTTTAATCATGCCTTGAAATTATTAGAGGAAATCCCACCATACTTTAGTAGTTTACTAAACCAGGAGCAAATAAATTGATTCCCAGGCCTACCTTGGATCCCAGATTTATTGAATTGACTTAAGCTTATTGTCATAGCTGTGTACCAAAACACAACCTGGCCAAAACAGTCTATGGCTTTTAATTTACATGTGGGCCCAAATCACCTTTCTCTGCACCCTAAATGGAATTTGCCCCTCAAAGCTTCTCAGGCTATTTTGGAACATCCCCCCACCCCCAGAAGCTTCATACATGCTCAGGAACACATTCCATGTGCCCTTCTAATTCCAGGCCCTGGGACTGCTGAAGGTTCCACCTCTGTCACTCCTAGAATGCTCCCTTTTTGTACTGCTCTTTGAATGGTCCCAGAGCTGCAGCCCTAGAGGTGCAGAGTTGAGGGGAGTTTCATTCTTTCCAGCCCTGTGCTATAGTCACCTAAGGCCTCAGGTGGCTCTATTTGTGCCAAAATTGAAATGTTAATTACAACTTTGAGGTGCTTATTAGATACTATGATCTTTGGTCTTACAAAAGCTTTTGTGAAGGGTCCTTCAGCCCTTTACTAAGCTCCTCATGGACTTCAGCTGTCAGTTATGAAGCTCATCTCATAGGCAATGTGGGAATTTTCAACTTCTCAACTTTGCTTCTAAGGCAACCTAATATTCTATGATGTGATTTATCTTATTCCCAAACAAGTTTTTTTTTTTTTAAATACTGAAAGAGTTTATTTTGAGAAGTTTCTCTTTTAGTCAAAGATCCAATGGCATCTTCCCTCTAAATCTGAATATATTAGTATACATATTCCCTTTTTAAAATTTCAAATTAATATGAGAGTACAAATGTTTCGGTTACATTGTTTTCAATTCTAAGGTAAGGTTCAAGTTGTAGTGGAGCCTTTCACCCAGAGGCCATGCTGAGCACCTTCACAGTGTGCACATTGGGTGACGTCCCACCCATCACTCTCTCTCCTCCCTCCTTCATTCCTCTCCCTTCCCCCTTGCTAGACTATATTTTTAATCTTTCCTCTGTGTGGTAAACCAAACCTACTTTTACAGAATCTTCTTCCATGCTTACCCCAGTTAGTATTTTCTCTTTAGAACCACAGAAACTTACATAACTCAAGACCAGATAGGCGCTTTGCTTTATGTTTTGTACAATTAAAAGGCTTTGGAGGGTGAGTAGGTTTTCTTATGAATTACCTGTCTAAAAGGTAAATTTAAACTTTTTGTAAAACAAAGAACTGCTTGCACCTTTAGTTTGCAGTTTTATCAGGTTCTGCCTTTCCTGGGAGATAGAAAAACCTTAGGGCCATGTTTAAGTCATAGCTTGAGCTTTCTTTCCCATCCTTCAGCAATATCTGCCAGGAAGTTGTATCTCCCAAGCATATAACCTAAGAATAGGATCTTAGTCTTATTTATTTATTTATTTTATTAAATCACAAACACATAGAGCATGTATACATACATTAATGCATTTATGGGGTACAATGTGCTGATTTCATATAGAATTAGGAATGCTTATATCACACTGGTTAATATATACCTCATCTCATTTACTTTATTTTTTTTAACACAAGTCTTACTCTAGCGGGGGTCCTCAAACTTTTTACATAGGGGGCCAGTTCACTGTCCCTCAGACCGTTGGAGGGCCGGACCACAGGCCCTGGGACCAGTTGGCTGCTAAGCAGGACAGGCAGCGGAGGCAAAAACACCCTATGGGCCAGATAAATGTCTTAGGCAGGCTTCAAGTGGCCTGCGGGCTATAGTCTGAGGACGCCTGCTCTATTACCTGGGCTAGAGTGCAATGGCATTGTTGTGGCTCACTGCAGCCTCCAATGCCTGGGCTCAAACAATACTCTTACCTCAGCCTCCTGAGTAGCTGGGACTACAATATGTGTGTGCCACAAGCCTGGCCAATTTTCTTATTTTTTATAGAGATTTGTTCTTACTATGTTGCTTAGGCTGGTGGATCTTAGTCTTGAGATGCAGGAAGAGCCAGCTACTTTTACTTTTCTGTGTGTGTGTGTGTGTGTGTTTTCCAGGTATGTTAGGGACAATGTAATCACTAGGGTGAGTATTGCTGATTCTGTATTTATAGTAGCACAAAAGAAAACAGGCAACACCTACTGCTCAGTCCACTTAGATAAAATAAACCACCGATCCCAATGTATACTCCTAGAACATTTAGTTTACCTTTGAAACCAGGTGTATTGTGTGGCCTTGCATGGCACTGGCTCTATTCATTCATGCATTAAATGAACACATTTATCCTACTATATACCAGGCACTTGTGGGTACAGTCAAGAGCAAAATAGACAGAAATCCCTGTCTTTAGGAGATAGTTAGTTGGGGAGAGACAAAGAACATAATAAGTAAATAAATTGTATGGCAGATTTTATAGTGATAAGCATTAAGGAGAAAAATTAATCAGGGATGGAATATGTACTATGGTGGGGTGGGGGTAGGTTGCAATTTTAAACGGATGATCCAAGAGGGCTGCCCTGAGAAGGTGACACCTGAGCAAAGATCTGAAGCAGGTCATGAAATTATCTGAGAGATTAATCCATGCAGAGGATCATCAAGGGTGAAGGCCCTGAGGCAAGGCTGTGTGTGCTTGGTGCTTAGAAGAAGCAGTGTAACTGGCATCTGAAGAGTGTGCACAAGGTTAGCGGGAGAGGAGACCGGCCAGTTGACTGTGGGGCAAGACAGTAAGGGCTTCCAGTAGGACTCTAGCTTTTACTGTAAGTGAAACATGGAAAGCAATGGGAAGAATGGAGATTGCAGGAGAAGCAATTTGGGGTAGGAACAGTGACTAGGAGCTTTGGACTGAGGCACCTATTAGACCTCCAAGTAGAGACACCAAACAGGGTTATACGCACAGATCTGGCTAGAGACATAAATGGGAGTCACTGGTGCAAACAATGTTTGTCTTCACAAGGGCAGTTCTAAAGTTCACCTGGAGTTGGTGTTGATGAGTTTACGTGAGACCAGAAGAGTAACTCTGTGTTGCTCTGCAGCTCTGTTCCCCAAGTACAGAGTTGGATTTAACAAGAGTTGGGGCTTTTTTCAAGGACAGTATGAAAAAGCAAAAGGAGGAAAGTGAGTTGAAGGAGAGCTAGGAAGTATTGGGAAGTGAAGAATCATGAGATTTATCTGGGATGGAGGGTAATGAGTATGCAAAAGGACGGGTCTAAAGAAAAGTGATAGGATGAATAAATTATGTGCCTTGGTGAGTAGAAGAATTTTAGGAGCTGGGATTCTTGAAGGGATGAACTGGAAAAATAGGAAGAGAGGAATGGGGATCAGGAAGCTTCAACAGAAATTATGGAAGAGTTGGAGATCTTTTTAATGAGAGTTTATGGCTATTTGTGGTGGCACATGACCCATTTCAAATCAGTTTAGTGGGTCAAGGTCAGCTTTATTAAAACAAAGGATTGAATGAAGCATCTGAAAATGTAAGTAATGAGAACAAGTATTGCTTTTTGAAATGTTTATTTCAGTTACATATATTTATATAAATAATGTACATAGAGATGTCTATTTATACTGGGTCACAATGTAAAGTATAAACAAAGTCAAAAAGTTTGAAAACCACTATAGGGTGTGTTGATGGGAATGGGCAGCTGAGATGAGGTTATTGGAGGTGTTTTGCACGTCCTGTGGAGTCTAGTGAAAAAACTCAGCCTATCCCTAAGCCACCATATCCTTTTGTGTGAAGTGAAATTTATTTCCTAGCCCAAACCATACACTGACCCACTTATAAAAGGCTGTGTTGTTAGATTTACATGTCTTTAGAACTAAACTTACTACCTATAACTAGCTATTATTTCTTTCTCTGTTCTTTGAAAATTAAATAAAAAGTTAAACTTTTAATTGATCCTTTTATATTCAATAATTTATATATTTTGTCCTTTGATCCAAACCAACATTTTCACATATGTGTTTTTATTTTCATGGCCAAGGTAACATAATATATAAAACATGTGATCTTTCTTATATTAAAATAAAGTATTCCCAGCTATCTCAACTCCATGGCAAACTTATCGATGTATTAAAACAATATACTTCTCTGAACTGGTAGATACTACTTAAACAGATTATGTTTCAAAAGTCCATTTCTTAAAAAAGCTATTTGAAATTTAAAATCATGTCTTAATGCACCTGAAATATGAATAAATCATACATCACCAGGACCAATAAACCCTCATAATTACTTTTGAGTCCCTTTGAACTAGAAAGTAGGAAGTGGTTGTTGCTGGCTTGATTTTAGGACATGCTAAACTTCTGGTAGTTGGGTAAGTGTATTAGTTTCTTAGGGCTTCCATAACAAATACCACAAATTTTGAAGACTGAGAGCAACAGAAATTTATTCTTTTTCAGTTCTGGAAACTAGAAATTCAAACTCATGGTGTCAGCAGGGCATGCTCCCCCTTCCTTATTTATTCCTAGAGTTGGCGGTGGCCATCAGCCCTTGACATTCCTTGGCTTGCCCCTGCATCACTTCAGTCTCTGCCTCTGTCATCACATGGCCTTCTCCCCATGTGCCTGCATTGTATAATCTTGGATAAAGGGCCTACTTTACTATGGTATAGTCTAATCTTAACAAATTACATCTGCAATGAGTGTATTTCCAGATAAGATCATATTCTTAGTTATTGAGGGTTAGGACTTCAACATATCATTGTTGAAAACACAGTTCAACCCATAGAGTGAGCAAGTGGGAAGCCACAGGAAGGCTGCAACTGCCAGGATTCTAGGCAGAGGGTTAAGGGCTCCAATGGCGGGTGTGATGTTGGCAGGACCTGGAGACACGCACTTGTGGATGTGGGATAGCTCCTAAGTCAACAAATTCATCAATGCTTCTATTTTACAGGTCACCATTATACTGGGTGGAAATAGACAAATAAGAGAATTCTATATTTAAGAGAGTAATCTTTAAAATTTATAAAATTTTTATTTGAATTATGTCCTAAAAGCTCTTCTCCTTCCTCTGATAGTTGAACAATATGACCGTCAGCATGAACTACCATGTTAGGAAAAGAAGAAGAAGGACAGCTTTAGTAGAGAAGTAGGCAAAGAGGAAGGTGTGTTACATAACACTTGGGAGGCTAAAGTTGAGGCGATTGATGGTGAGCCAAATCCAACTCTCACTATGCTGCTCTCAGGGAATGCACTGGAGCATATGAGTGGCTGAGAGGAGGATTGAGCTTTGAAGTAAATTGTTTTTTTCTACAAATGTTCTTTTCTTTCCAAGCTTACTTCAGTGCAGATGTGTCTCTTTCATAAGTAAATCTTAAGGACCCATTTATAATCCTGGATCCAGTCTGTGGATATTTACTAATTCTTTTTTTTTTTTTTAATTGAATGGTAACTGTGATGCACTTCTGGCGTACAGTGTGGTGTTTTCACACACAATCCGAAACTATTGTACTAATTCTTGTCAACAGAAATTTGAGGCCAAGAAAACGTCAAAATTATATAATTCAGACAGAGAAATAGGGCAATGAACATGAAGGCATAGTTTATTCTTCATCAGTTTCTTAGAGAAATATTCATTCATGGAATAAGGCCCCTGATGTCCCATTTCTTTCTTTCTCATCCTTTAATAGGTACAATATTAAATGGAATTAAAATCAGAAGTAATATCATATGTTTATATCACCTTTTTTATTTTTTATCAAGCTATTGTTTATTTTCATTTTTAATTATAATGAGTACATAATAGTTGTATATCTTCATAGGGTGCATGTGATGTTTTGATACAGGCATACCATGTGTATTAATCAAATCAAGGTAATTAGAATATCCACCACTTCAGGCATGTAACATTTGCATTAGGAACATTCCAATTCCACTCTTTTAGTCATATTAAGTTATACTCTAACTTAGTGTTGATTATAGTCACTTTGTTGTGCTGCAAGTATTGTTCATTCTATCTATCTATTTTTCACCCATTAACCATCTCCTCCTCCTGCTACCCTTTTCATTCTTTGGTAACCATTATTGTACAAGGTACCCCAAAAGTTGCCCCTCAAGTTACCACACATAGGAAAAATGGGAACTTATAGCTAAATGTGCCTTTGTTTGCAAAATACTAATTACAACATTTCACAAAGAGGTGGCCAACATGTAAAGAGAGTTTTGTAAATATTTTATACATTTTTGTAATGAATATTTTGTAAATAAAGGTACATTTAGCTACAATTTCCCATGCCTTTATGTGTGGTAACCTTAGGGGCAAATTTTGGGACACTCTGTATAGCTTTAGGTCTGAGATTTAAGTCTTTAGTTAATTTTGATTTGGCTGGGCATGTTGGCTCACTCCTGTATTCTTAGCACTCTGGGAGTTGTTAGTGGGACGACTGAGAACTTAGGAGTTAGAGACCAGCCTGAACAAGAGCAAGACCCCATCTCTACTGAAAATAGAAAAATTAGCTGGGTGTGCTGACAGATGCCTGTAGTCGCAACTACTCAGGAGACTGAGGCAGGAAGATCATTTGAACTCAGGAATTTGAGGTTGCTGTGAAGTAGGCTGACACCATGACACTCTATCCTAGGTGACAGAGTGAGACTAAAACACAATAATAATAATTTTGATTTGATTTCTGTTTATGATTAGAGATAAGAGTCTAGTTTCATTCTTCTGCATATGGATATCCAGTTGTCCCAGCACCATTTATTTATTGACGAGATTGTCCTTTTCTTACTGTACAATATTGTCACTTTTGTCAAAGATGATTCACTATCGATGTGCAGATATATTTCCGAGTTTTCTATTTTGTTCCATTGGTTTACATGTCTCTTTTTATGGCAGTACTGTACTGTTTTGTTTATCACAACTTTGCAGTATAATTTGAAGTCAGGTAATGTGATTATTCCAGTTTGTTCTTTTTGCTCAAGATACCTTTGGCTATTCTGGATTTTCTGTGATTCCACATAACTTTTAGGATTATTTTTTCTACTTCTTTGAAGAATGTCATTGGTATTTTGATGGGGATTACAATGAATCTGTAGATTGCTTTGGGTAATAGAGACATCTTAATAATATTAACTCTTTCAATCATGAGCATGGAATATCTTCCCTTTTCTTTGTGTTTCTTCTTCAATTACTTTTATCAATGTTTTATAGTTTTCACTATAGAGATCATTTATTCTTTCGCTAAGTTTATTTCTAGGTAATTTATTTTATTTGTAGGTATAGTGAGTGGAATTATTTTGTTTGCTACTTTTTCAGATTGTTTACTGTCGGCATATAGAAATGCTACTGATTATTCTATGTTGATTTTGCATCCTGCAGCTTTGTGGAATTTGTTTATTCGTTCTAATAGTTTTTTTGTTTTGTGGAGTCTTTAGGTTTCTATAAATATAAGATCCTACTATCTGAAAAGAAGGATAATTCAACTTCTCTCTTTCCAATTTGGATGACCTTTCTTTCTTTCTTTTTTCTGATTGCTCTAGCTAGAACTTCTAGTACTACATTGAATAACACTGGTGAAAATTAATATCCATATCTTGTTTCAGATTTCAGAGGAAAGACTTTCAGTTTTTCTCCATTCAGTATGACACTCACTGTGGGTCTGTCCAAAAAAGTGAGGGTGAAAACTACTTTCAAACCCATTCTATTAGGTTTTAGAATTTATTGGCATGTATGTCTTTATCATGTTGAGAGAAGTTCCTTCTGTACCCAGTTTCTTGAAAGTTTTTATCATGAAAGAACATTGAATTCCATCAAATGCTTTTCAGCATCAATTAAAATGATCACATGGTTTTTGTTCTTCATTATGTTGATATGATATTTTGT
The DNA here is from genome assembly GCA_963575145.1 of Galago senegalensis. Classification (NCBI taxonomy): domain Eukaryota; kingdom Metazoa; phylum Chordata; class Mammalia; order Primates; family Galagidae; genus Galago; species Galago senegalensis. Next base: position 8,799 of record CAUYTI010132829.1, on the reverse strand, counting down.
GTATGTTGAGCCATTCTGACATTGAATCCCACTTGATAATGATGAATAATATTTTTAATGTGCTATTGAGTTCAGTTTGTTGGTATTTTGTTGAGGATTTTTGCATCCATCTATGTTCCTCAGAGAGACTGGCCTATAGTTTTCTTTTTGTGGTTGTGTCATTGTCTGGCTTTGGTATCAGGACGTATTGTAGAATGACTTTGGAGTAGTTCTCTCTCCTTGGTTTTTTGGAGTAGTTTAAGAGTTTAAATAGGATTGGTAATAATTCTTCTTTGAATGCTTGGTAGAAATCAGCAGTGAAGGCCTTAGGTCATGGGCTTTTTTTTGATGAGAGCCTTTTTATTACTGCTTCTATCCTGTTAACTTATTCATCTATTAAGGTTTTAGGTTTCTTCCTGGTTCAATCTTGGTAGGCTGTATGTGTCTGTGTTTTCTTTAGGTTTCCCCATTTATTGGTATACAATAGTTGCTCATAGTAGTCTCTAATGATCTTTTGGATTTCCACAGTATCAGTTGTAACGTCTCTTTTTCAACTGTGATTTTATTTATGTTAGTCTTCCTTAGTCTTGCTAAACATATGTCAATTTTGTTTGATTTTTTCAAAAAACCAACTTTTTCTATTGTTGATCTTTTGTATTTTTTTTTTTTGTTGTTGTTGTTTCAATATCATTTATTTCTGCTCTGCTCTTATTATTTCCTACTAATTTTGGGCTTGTTTTGCTCTTGTTTTTCTAGTTCTTTGAGATTATCATTAGATTGTTTATTTGAAGTTTTCTACTATTTGAGGTAGACATTTAGCTTTATAAACTTTTCTCTTTTTATTGCTTTTTCTGTATCCTACAATTTTGATATATTATGTTTTCATTTTATTTGTTTCGAGAAATTTTTAAACTCTCTTCTTAATTTTCATGTTTTTGCATATTTTCCAATGTTCTTATTATTTACTGACTTCTAGTTTTCTTCCATTGTGGTCAGAGAAAATACTAGTATAATATCAATTTATTTGAATTTTTAAAGACTTGTTTTCTGTTCTAACATATGGTCTATTCTTGAGAATGATTCATGAGCAGAAGAGAAGAATGTGTGTTCTGCAGCTTTTTGTTTGTGTGATCTGCCCATTGCCTGAAGGTGAAGTGTTGAGGTCTCCAACAATTATTGTATTGAGGTTTGTCTTTTTTCCTAGTTCTGATAATATTTGATTAATGCAGAGCTTTCTTGAAAGTATCCAGCTGTGTAATATGAACAATAGTATCAACAATAGCTGAATGCTTTCTGGATAGCCCTTGTATATCAGGGTGTTTCAGTATTGGGTATATATATACATTTAAAATTGTTATAGATTTTTGCTGAATTGACCCCTTTATCATTATAATGACCTTCTTTGTGTCTGTTTATCGTTTTTGTTTTGAAATTTCTTTTATCTAGTAGAAGTGTAGCTATTCCTATTCTTTTTTGCTTTCCATTTACATAGAATTTCTTTATTTTCATTCCTTTATTTTTCAGTCTGATTGTCTTTATAGTTGGTGGGTGTCTTGGATACAACATATAGCTGGATCTTTTTGTTTAAATCTATTTAGCTGCTTTGTCTTTTGAGTGGAGAGTTTAGAACATTCACATTCAGTGTTATTGATAGGTAAGAACTTACTACTGCCAGGTTATTATTTGATTTCTGATTGTTTTGTGGTTCTCTCTCTTCCTTCCTATTTTCCTTTCTTGAAAGTGATTTTCTCTGTTAGTATGTTTTAATTTTTTGATTTTGATTTTTTTGTTTATTGGTATAAATGTTTTGAATTGAGGATACCATGAGGCTTGCTCAAATTATTTTAGAACCAATTATTTTAAACATATGAAAACTCTGTTTACAAGCAAACCAATGAGCAATCTAATAGAAATTCTATGCTTTTATTCCTCACCCCCAGATTTTTAGCTTTTTGTTATTTCTGCCCATATCTTTGTATGTTATCTATCTTTCAAAAAGTTGTAGTTATTTTTGATAGGTTTATCTTTTAGCTTTCCTACTCAAGATATAAGTGGTTTATGCATAGCAATTACATCAATATTGCATTTTGCATTGTTCGTGTACTGTTACCGGTTAGTTGTATACCTTTGTTGATTTCTTATCATTTATTTATCTCCTTTCTTTCATATTGAAGAACTCCTTTTAGTCTTTTTTTGTAGGACAGGCCTGGTGTTGATCAAATTTCTAATCTTTTATTTGTCTGGGAAAGTCTTTATTTGTCTTTCTTGTTTGAAGGATATTTTTGCAGAATACAATATTTTAGGGTTAAGGGTTTTTTCCTTCCAGTCTTTGACTATGTCATGCTATGCTTTACTGGACTGAAAAGTTTCCACTGAAGTCTGCTGCTGGACATATTGGAGCTCTTTTATATGTGTTTTTTTTCTCTTCTTTTGTTTTCTTCCCCTAGGACCTTTTCTTTATATGTGACCATTGGGAATGTGGTTTTTAAATACCTGGAGGTTGTCTGATTTGTGTTAAATATGCTTGATATTCTGTAATCATCACATACTTGAATATTGATATATTTCTCTAGCTTTGAAAAGTTCTCTGTTGTTATTTCTTTATTCTTTTTATTTTTTTTATTTTTTTGAGACAGACCCTCAAGCTGTCCCCCTGGGTAGAGTGCCATGGCATTACAGCTCACAGCAACCTCCAACTCCTGGGCTCAAGCGAGTCTCTTGTCTCTGCCTCCCAAGTAGCTGGGACTACAGGCACCCGCCACAACGCCCGGCTATTATTTGGTTGCAGCCGTCATTGTTGTTTTGGCGGGTCTGGGCTGGGGATTCGAACCTGCCACCTTAGGTGTACGTGGCTGGCGCCTTAGCTGGTAGAGCTATAGGCGCCGAGCCTATTATACAATTTTTCATCATTCCCCTTTACCCTTCAGCTGTCAGCCCCAATGCCTCCCATTCTCAGCTCTAGGCAGCCACTAATCTTTGTATTTCTATTTGCGTGTTCTGGGCATTTCTTGTAAATGGAATCATACACTATGTGATCCCTTGTGACTGGCTTCTTTGACTTAGCAGAATGTTTTTGGTTGTCTATATTGTAGCACGTATCAGTACTTTGTTGCTATTTATAGCTGAACATTATTTGACTGTGTGGCCACATTCTACTAGTCTGTTCATCGGTTGATGGACATTTGGATTGCTTCCACCCTGGCTATTAAGAGCATCTGTTGTTTTTAGATAATTTCTTTTAAGTGGTCTGTAGTCATTGTAGAAAATTTGAAAAATATTAAAGAAAATTAAGAATGTGATAAAATTTATGCATAATCCCACCACTCACACATCAACTTTGTTAATACTTTTCCTGTGGGGAAAAATACATGTTTATGTAGCTGAGTTTTTAATTTCTCCTTTCTCTTTAGGCTTTACTTGCATTTGAACAGATTTTGTTTCTCAAATCATAGCAAGAGTAGCCAACTGCAGTTGTCATAAATAATTCATAAGTGCAGTGGGAATACAGTAGAATTATCCGCTATCAGATGGGCAGGGGAAGGATTTAGAGAAAATTACACAGAAGAGGAACTATGTATATTATGAAAGTATGCATGAGCTCCTGATGCTGGTTAGTAAATAAAATATTGAGGTTTCTAATAAGGTCATGTTTGTTCTATTATAGGAAGCTAGCAGGATGTACGGTGTTTATCACAGGTGCCAGCCGTGGCATTGGCAAAGCTATTGCATTGAAAGCAGCAAAGGATGGAGCAAATATTGTCATTGCTGCGAAGACCACCCATGCACACCCAAAACTTCAGGGTACAATCTACACTGCTGCTGAAGAAAGTGAGTGGATGATGCTATTTCATGGAATGTCCTCATAGTGCTTTTAATATATAGTGAGTTTACTAGTTTAGTTAAAGCCATTTGAAAGTGTCTCTGAAAATTATTGTACCTAGTTAAAGAAGTATCTGTTTTGCTACTTTATTTATTTTTCTATCTTTATTGTATTTTATTTTGTTTTTTTTGAGGTACAGTCTTACTATGTCACCCTCCGTAGAGTGCCATGGCATGACAGCTCACAGCAACCTCTAACTCTTGGGCTTAAGCGATTCTTTTGCCTCAGCCTCCCAAGTAGCTGGGACTACAGGCACCCACCACAATGCCCGGCTATTTTGTTGTTGTTGTTGTCATTGTTGTTTAGCTGACCTAGGCTGGTTCGAACGCACCAGCCTCAGTGCATGTATCTGGCACCATACCATGGCTACCGGCACCGAGCCTACTTATTTATTTATTTATTTGAAATAGAGTCTCATTCTTTCACTCTGAGCAGAATGCCATGGTGTCCTCATAGCTCATAACAACTCCAACTCTTGGGCTTAAGGGATCCTCTTGCCTCAGCCTCACATATAGGCTGGGACTACATGAGCCCATCACAATGCCCAACTAATTTTTCTATTTTTAGTAGAGATGGAATCTCACTCTTGCTCAGGCTGGTCTTGAACTCCTGAACTCAAGCAATCCTCTCACCTTGGCCTCCCAGAATGCTAGGATTACAGGCATGAGCCACCACACCCTGCACCTTACAGCACTGCTTCTGACCATTTTTCTCTTCTAGTACTTTTAAGTGATTTGGGAGACTCCAGTGAAAAATCATGTCTCATGAGGGCATTGGTTCTTGAATGGGAGAGGAATTTGGAGGAATAGAAATAGAGAGGAGAGAATTTGAGGGGTGGACTGTGTAAAAACACTTTGAAAATCCTTACCATGTTATTTATTCTCTGCACAATTTGCAAGTTATTATTTTAATACTTTTAGTTGCCAACTAATTATTGTGAGCTTATATTCAAGGCATTGTACTAGGCACAGTGCCAAGAGGGTTAAAAACTCAGCTTCAGTTGATACAGCAAGTTTTGTTAGTTATTAATAGCATTGTGGTTATGTTAGCAGGATATATAAGACATGCTTGTGAGTGAAATGATGCCAAATATTTGGGTTTTTTTTTCAAATATTTGTTTTAAAATACACTAGCAAGGCTGGGCTCAGTGACTCACGCATGTAATCCCAGCACTCTGGGAGGCCAAGGTGGGCGGATCACCTGAGCTCAAGAGTTTGAGACCAGCCTGAGCAAGAGGGAGACCCCATCTCTAAAAATAGTTGGGTGTTGTGGTAGGTGCCTCTAGTCTCAGCTACTCGGGAAGCTGAGGCAAGAGAATCACTTGAACCCAAGAGTTAGAGGTTGCTATGAACTCTGATACCAGGGCACTCTACCAAGCGACAAAGTGAGACTCTGTCTCAAATAAATAAATTAATTAAATTAAATACACCAGCACAAAAACAGGAAGGGAAGATAAATAATACACAAAACAATAACAATTATTGAAGATAAGTGATGGATCCTTGACAGTTTACTTTTTATATTTTGTGTACTTTTGAAATTTTCTATAATAAAAATTAATTTTTAATTGCTTTCCCTTTTTTGTTTTATAATGGAATTTAAAAAAACTCAGCCTAGCTACTCTGTCCTATTCTATGGTAGAGTCACTAGTAGAAAGACAGAGGGGTATTTTTGGTTTGGTTTGGTTTTTTGAGACAGTCTCACTCTGGTGCCCCATGTTTGAGTGCCATGGTGTCAGCCCAGCTCACAGCAACCCCAGACTCCAGGGTCAAGCAATCCTTCTACCTCAGCCTCCTGGGTAGCTGGGACTACAGGTGTCTGCCACAACACCCAGCTAGTTTTTCTATTTTCAGTAGAGATGGGGTCTCTCTCTTGCTCAGGCTGGTCTCAAACTCCTGAGCTCAGGCAATCCTCTGACCTCAGCCTCCCAGAGGGTGGCTGGGATGGATTACAAGTGTGAGCGACCACACCCAGCCAGGCAAAGTTATTTAAGTTGATTTTCTGGAAATAGGATAGTCTTCTTTTGACAGTTATGTTAGAATGAAGGTAAAATATTTGAATGCTTTAATGTTCTTTTCTTTGCTTACCCTTCATAGTTGAAGCAGTTGGAGGAAAGGCCTTGCCATGTGTAGTTGATGTGAGAGATGAACAGCAAATCAGTGATGCAGTCGAGAAGGCAGTCAAGAAATTTGGAGGTAGTACCTCAATTTGGAAATAATTATTGAATATTGTAAAATATAGGGGTATCTACAATTTAAATTTATTTGGATTTTTGGATTTTTTTTGGACTGTAACCAGAAATAAGTATTTGCTCTTATGGAAACATGACTGAAAACCATCTGATGACTTTTAAAAAAAAATTGTTAAAAATTACTTTGAATGATATAACAAGCCTACCACCTAAAATAAAGTTAGGACCTTACCAGTAACCTGCACCTAACCCGTGGTTCCCCAGATCCTATTCAATCCCTAAAACATTGAGGTTTTCAGTAGAGAAAGGATTTATTCATGAGGCAGTCAAGTGAGGAGAGGGGATGGTGAGACTCAAATTCATCTCCTATACCAGCTTTAAAGGAGAGATTTTGGGAGGAGGGTTTCAGAATCAGCGAGTGATTGGTGGAAGGAGAGGGGAAGTTTGGAAAGTTCCTTGGGTATATGATGTTGTCTCTTTATCTGTCTGTTCATGGGTCACATGTGTAAATTCGTGAGAGTTGGTATAAAACGTGCCCTGGCAATTCTAGCTATGATGTCAGAAGGTCACCTATCAGTCATGTACACTCAGTGGAAAGGTGCATGGTCTCTACCAGTTAGAGCTGACTTTAGGACTGGGTCTTGAGTTCCTAAAAACAACATGGCCAACACTCATGATCTGTAAGTCAGAGTGAGGTGCTGTCTATAGAACAACTATGTTTAGGCTTTGTGACATTTTTAAGATTAAGCAGTTTGGTTAACAATGAGGAAGCAAACAGCTAAAGGTTATAGTTAGTAATTGTCTAGAGAAACTTTAGTTACTGGCCAGTTAATTATTATTGACCATCTGGCCACCAGTTTCATAATAATTACTTGATGACTTTTTGATATTTATTGGGTAAAATGCACATTCCTGTTGACATTCAAGGTATTTCACACTGTGAGCTCAATCGACTTTTTGGTTCCATCTTTCTTCCTGTATAAATGCTCTCCTCCAGCCAAAATAGTTAACTTCCATCTTGAACTTTCTGCCTCTTACCTCCTTCCTTTCCCTTCCTGAGGTTCCTTCAGTGCCCACCCCTCTACCTGTGATCTTTCCTGATATGCTCCCTTCTCTGTCTTTAAAATCCTATCTTTAAAAACTTAAATCTCATCTTCTTTAAATGAAGGCATTTCTTTCAGTGTGCCAGCTAATCAGAAGCATATTTTTTTCTCTAAATTCCTAAGACATTCCTTCAATCCTTATATTACTTCAGCTCTTAGTATTTCTTTTTTCTCCCCAGTTAATTCGTAAGCTCCTATGAGATAGCTGGTAGGGATTGGGGACCTAAGAGTATCCAAATCCTGCCTAGATCGTTTTTACTGTCCCCTAATAAAGTACCAGAGGACTATATATACATGTGAGGGACACTGGGCAGGGAAAATGCAGTGATGCTTCAGTGGTAGCAAGGCTGTGCTTACAGTCTCAGTGCAGAGTGCTGAGAGGTACCAGACTGAGGCATAGAACTTTGGCTCAAGTGGGGCCTCTTCCTTCAAATTCAGAATTTTACATCTAGCTGGCAGCCTTTCCCAAACTAATGTGAATGCCCATGTGAGAATAGGAGAGAAAATGCAAAATTACGTTTTACCTTGATGATAGCACCCCAAATGTGGCAGAGAGAAAGCCACACTCAAATGCAGTTATTTTTTCTAAAATGACTTCACTTACTAGTAAAAGTGGCCAATTAGTGCCATTTAGGATGTGACCTAATTAGTTTGTCCATTTGTTTTTTAGGAAGGAATTTAGAAGAGAATGTAGAGGTTAGGGGGAGCTTTTTGTTCTCCTGTAATCATCCAGTTTTAGTTCTTTCTGTTGATTTGTTATGTCTTTCGGCTGAGGTTAAGTTTATCCTCCTCGGGAATGAGATCATGAGAATACAGAAGAGGGCTGTGACTACCTGTCAGGTCCCTTCTCAGTCTTTATTTCTGTCCTATAATCCCACTAGAGAATTTTAGCAGTTCAGCTGCTGTCCGATACTGTCCCAAGAAACCCCTGACATTGGTTAGGAGAGGACATTAGCTAGAGGTATGTGAGGCCATACTAGACAGGCCCAGAATTTGCTCCCTGGTTAGTCTCCTATCTTGAATTGTCCAACCTGGTTCACAAAAGAGTACTGTGTGATAGCACAGCCAAATAATATGCCCGAATGTCAAATCCTGAAGTGCCTCTAATCACAAGCATTGGGCTCCTACAGAGCAATACAAATTAACTTCTCCTTTTGTTGAAACTGAGTTTACGGAAAACTGAAAATCTCAACTAGAAATCTCAAAGTCAATCTCAGATAGACATCTCCCCTTTCTTAGAAAAATTAAAGCCCAGAAATCTCTTTTCCACTTTTCTTATTCTACTTGGTCCCAGCCAAAGAGTTGTCACTCAGATGCCTGGGTGACCTGGATTTGTTTTTCAGTTGCTATAACTTGAGTCATGTTCCACTGGACCAGGCATCGTTCCTTCAGCGTCTTCAGCACTGGATAAATGCAGCTTTGCCTGTGGCATGATCTGCCCTCCCGGGAACAGTCAGAGAAAATGGAAGGGACAAAAGGAAATCTTGGTTTTTATTTTCTTTTCTTTTTTTGAGACAGAGCCTCAAGCTATCCCCCTGGGCAGAGTGCCGTGGCACCACAGCTCACAGCAACCTCCAACTCCTGGGCTCAAGCGAGTCTCCTGCCTCAGCCTCCCAAGTAGCTGGGACCACAGGCGCCCGCCACAA
>CAUYTI010132825.1:0-57582 GCA_963575145.1 Galago senegalensis | reverse complement strand
TTCCATCAAACTGGTTAACATAGCCTTCATGTCATTTTCTTAGTTATTGTGTTAAAACGTTCACATTCTACTCTTAGAAAGATTCACTTCTACCCTTGTAAGATAAACCACAGAAGTGATCCCTGGTTAGTCCATTCTTCTTTCCTACCTTATCAATACAAGGACTTTACTTACCCAGAGAAAAAACAAAAAACAGCCTAACTTGTATGATTTTAGAGGCACTAAAATTTTGGGTGTTTTAAAACACCTCTCCATGCTACATGATTATAAGCATATTTTTTACCCCTATTAATAGATTAAATTCAATGAAAGCTCCAAAGCTTGATTTCATGTATTCAAATACTGTCTCCACCCCTTCCTGGCTGACTGACAATAGGCAAGTTCCTTAACCTCCCTGTGCCTCTCAATGATCCATTTAAAAAATAAAACTACCTTTTAGGGCTGTTGAAATAAAGTGAGATCATCTGTTTACATAAGGCACAAAAACCCAATATCTTGCCCATTGCAAGTGCTCTGTGTTAACCCTTATCTTTAATAACCTTGTTATTATTAAAAATCATGCTGAAAACGCTTAGTGGCAATGATTTGCAAACTCTCTCCCATCTGTATGAATTGACTACTGTTGATAATAGCCTTTATCTGGAACCCTGATTAGATGAGACACACAAGAGACAAACTCACTGCACCATTACAGTCAACAAACACCATGCACTTTTTCACACACAGTCTCTTAATTCAATAAATTCCTCCCATCTAAACCCCAATCTTTTGTGAAAATGCAGTTTCACAGCAGCTCCCCTGAGGTTGCCTCTCCTTCTATAAATGGTAGTGGTAGCTGGCACATTGACAGGAAGTGTTCTACACATTTTGGTGTACTAATTTATTTAGGTCCCACAATATCTCATAAGATGGGTAAGAAAACTGAAGCTGAGGATCACATATGTAGCAAGCAAGAACCAGAATTGAAATCTAGGTGTTGAGCTCCAGGGGCTGGTTCTCTACCTTGGATTCTCTGGTGAATTCTTCCAGAATTCATACTGCCTTTGTGATACTTCTGCATTTTTTTCCAGTAACACTTTATTACTATTGACTCATTCCAAAGTTTATAAAATTGCCCTTCATTTAGATGGTAAACTCACTGATGGAAAAGACCACACTTCATAAAGCCTGGGTTCTCCCAAAATATCCTCCACATCAGTCATAATGCCAAAATTTCTCTATAGAGCAGTGCTTTTTTCCTGAGGGGGAAGGCAGAGGTGATGCAGAATATCGGTCTTGAAACTTTATTTTATTTTATTTTTTATTTTATTTTTTTTTTTGAGACAGAGCCCCAAGCTGTCCCCCTGGGTAGAGTGCTATGGCATTACAGCTCACAGCAACCTCCAACTTCTGGGCTCAAGCGAGTCTCCTGCCTCAGCCTCCCAAGTAGCTGGGACCATAGGCACCCGCCACAATGCCCAGCTATTTCTTTTGGTTGCAGCCATCATTGTTGTTTTGGCAGGCCTGGGCTGGATTCGAACCCGCCACCTTAGGTGTATGTGGCTGGTGCCTTAGCCACTTGAGCCACAGGTGCCGAGCCATTGAAACTTTATTTTCAAGGCAACAGTTTTTACTTAGATTATATGTTTATTTGGGGGCATTTATGGCAGTGAACAGGGTGATAGAATTTCAGGTTGATACAAGACCCCAGTCACCCCTAGCCCCAGTGCTGTATAATAGTGCTATGTACATAGGAGGCATTTAATGAAGATTTCGTGTGTTTCTTTAATTGGTGAGCCTCAAGTGGTGAAGAAATTTGATAGTGTCTTCACAGATAATAGGGAGAACAACATTCTGGGAAAAAAAAAAATGGACAGTCACCTCACCCATGAATAAACAATTACTTCCTCTGCTTCAGTTCCCATTCCATAATATACAAGTAGAATGATCTATGGCCACTCTCAACCAGTACCAGGCAGATGGTAACCTTAAAAAGGAATTCTATTCTTAGGAATTAAAATCAAGATTTTACAGCACAATAAAGTCCAAGACCATATCTTTTCCCTCTATAAAACTTGCAGAAAGGAGCCAGAATTTAATTAAACTGCCACTACTTCTGAATTACATATTCTGTTTCTACATGTTTCCAAAGTTCTTCATTATCTTTTAGATTTCAGCCCAAAACAAAGGAGGATGAAGAGGAGGAGGAAGAAGTGGAAGAACAGGAAGAAAGGGAGGATGGGAGAGGGGGTGGGAGAAGGAGGAGAAGCAGGAGGAGGGGAAGATTATCAGAGGAAAAGACACTTTCAAGGGAATATTTCCAATAATTTAAATCTATTTTCCATCTCAATACAAGGAAATATCTCAACAAGAGGGTATCATGTAGAAGACAGAAATTTACAGTATTATATTTGACACGAGCCAGACCTGGCTCATTTCCTGGTTCTACTAAATTCACTAGCTATGATCATGAGGTTAAAATATTTACATGTCTTAGTTTAAACGTCTTTGGTTTAAACACAGGAATTTATTTTTCACAGTTCTAGAAGCTGGGAAGTCCAGGATCAGGGCATCAGCATGGTGGATTTCTGATGAGCACCCTCTTCCTGCTCATTGTTGTATCCATGTAGGGTGAAAAGAGAGCAAGAAGCTCTCTGGGACCTCTTTTATAAGGGGGTCGATTCCATTCATGAGCGCTCCACTCCCCATGCTCTAATTGCCTCCCATAGATTCCTTTTCCAAATACCATCACATTGAAGAGTAGACTTAAAATTTTGGAGGAACCCAAATATTTAGACCAAAGAATTAACTATTATCAGATTCAGTTTTGTTGTCTGTAAAACTGAGACACTAACACCTAAATATCTTAGCAAATTAAATGAAATAAATGTCTGTTTAATAGCACTAGGCCTGGCATATTGGAGACCATTAGTTAGCAGCTATGCTCACCATTAGGGTTCCCAGGGCTGAAGCTGTACACTGATGGTGAAGAGCAAATGAGAGGGTACAGAGTGAATACATTCCTCCCTAGTGTATGCTGTTCAAGGGCAAAACGCCATACCTGCTGGTAATATTGCAACAGAAGTAAATAATTGTTCTTTTTAAACATCTTTATTGAGCTATAATTCACATATCACATAATTTACCAATTTAATGTAGTCAATTGAGTGGTTTTTAGTATGTTTACAAAGTTGAACAACCACTACCATATCAACCTTAGAACGTTTTTATCGCTTTAAAAAGAAAGTACAAACACTGTATATTTTTTATTATTTTTGAGATAGAGTCTCACTTTGTTGCCCCTGGTAGAGTTCCGTGGAGTCACAGATCACAGCAACCTAAAACTCTTGGGCTGAAGTCATTCTCTTGTCTCAGACTACCAAGTAGCTGGGACTACAGGCACTTACCACAACGCCCAGCTATTTTTAGAGACGGGATCTCACTCTGGCTCAGGCTGGTCTTGAACCTGTGAGCTCAGGCAATCCACCTGCCTTGGCCTCCAGAGTGCTAGGATTACAGGTGTGAGCCATTGTGCCTGGCCACAAACAATATTTTCTTTTAATTCTTTAAGGTTATAAGTGATCAAATTTTCATTAAGAATTTTAGGTTTTGTAAACTTTAGGAAAAAATGATCATAGAGAAATAGTGGCCAGGAGTTCAAAAATTGCAAGGCACATCAAGAAATGGAATATTTTCTCCATTTTCTTCAAATTTATTTTTAATGGACAAATAAAATTATATGAACTTATTATGGTATGCATAATGTCTTGAAGTATATACAGCTTGTGGAATAGTTAAATCCAGCTAATTAGCATATGCATTATCTCATCATCATAATAGTTACCATTTTGTGGTGAAAACATAGCATTCACTCCCTTAGCATTTTCTAATATATGATCATTAACTGTAGTCACCATGCTGAACAATAGATATATTGGACTTAATCCTCTCATCTAACTGTAAATATATATCCCTTGACCAATCTCTCTCCAACCTCCCATCTCCCCAACCACTCCAGCTTCTGGTAGCTACCAATTTACTCTATACTTCTGTGAGATCATCTTTTTTATTCCACATATGAGTGAGATTATGTAATATTTGTCTTTCTGTGCCAGGCTTATTTCACTTAGCATAATATCTCTCAGGATAATCCACATTATCACAAATGATAGAATTTCTTTCTTTTTATGGTTTAATAGTATTCCACTGAGTATATATACCACATTCACTAGATTCCCCCCCCCCCATAACTGATATAATGGTATCACATGAGGAACTGCTATGGACTAAATGTTTGTCCATAATTCACCAAAATTCAGACGTTGACCCTTAATCACCAATGTTATAATACTAGGAGATGAGGACTTTGGGAGATGCTTGTGTCATGAGTGGATCCCTCATGAATTGAATTAGTGTCCTTAAATGGGGCTGAAGAGACCAGAGTTCCCCTCTGCCATCATGTGAACACACAATACAGGCTTATCAGAAATTGTGTCACTTCTGTGGTTCATCTTACAAGGGTACAAGTGAATCTTTCTATGAGTAGAATATGAATGTTTTAACACAATAACTAAGAAAATTACGTGAAGGCTATGTTAACCAGTTTGATGGAAGTGTTTCGGATTATTTGTGAAAACCCCACACTGTACCCCAGAAGTGCATTAATGTACACAGTTACTATTCAATAAAAAAAAGAAAGAAAGAAAGTTGAAGTAAAATTATTTTTAAAGAGAAAAAAAAAAAAGAAAGAAATTGTGTCCTCACCAGACCCTGAATCTGCTGGTGCCTTGATCTTGTACTTTTCCAACCTCCACACCTGTGAGACATAGATTTCTGTTGTTGATAAGTCACCCAGTTAGTGGCATTTTGTTATAGTACCCTGAATGGACTAAGACAGGAACCATAAGTCTGCATTCTTTCCTTATCAATTGGTTTTCTGGGCTGTTTTTAATGAATTGGGTTTTACAGGGAACGGTAGTAGCAATAGCAGTTAATAAAATGCCTTGTAGCCAAATGCTCTGCATCAAATCTAGGTAGATAACCTTGAGAAAATTACATAGCCTCTTTTTATCTGTAAATTCAAAGTGATGATAGCAGCACATATAACCCACAGAACTGTAACAAGGATTAAATATATAACATACATAAAGCACTTTAAAATAGTGTCTTCACACATTTTGAGTGAAGGATACACTTATAACTTTGACTTAAAATGTACAAAAGCAAATTATGTAACCAAAACATGTATACCCCTCTAATATTCTGAAATTTAAAAAAATTTTTAAATAATCTTCTTAGCAAAGTATCTCAAGAATGGAAGAAAAAGAATCCAATGTACTCAGTCCTACTATGAAATGAATTTATAGCTTCCATATGAAAGCTATAAATCAATTATAGCCCAAGAATATGGGGAAAGGGGAAAGGGAGGGGAGAGGAGGGGGGAGGATGGGTGGAGGGAGGATAATTGGTGGGACCACACCTACAGTGCATTTTACAGGGCACATGTGAAACTTACTAAACGTAGAATATAAATGTCTTAACACAATAACTAAGAACATGCCATGAAGGCTATGTTAACCAGTTTGATGAAAATATTTCAAATTGTATATAAACCCAGCACATTGTACCCTATGATTACATTAATGTACACAGCAATGATTTAATAAAAATATTAATTAATTAAAAAAATAAGTAAATAAAATAGTGCCTTCAAAAATTCCATGCTGATCAATAGTGATATTGTGCCTGATATAGCCACTGCACTCTAGTCTGGACAGCACAGTCAGACCCCAGATCATAGGGAATCATAATAACAAAAATAGGGGGTCATATTATTATCATACAATAATAACAAAATTTTTTTAAAAGCAGTGTCCAAATGATACTGAAAAATATGTTTGGAATAACTTCCTCCAAGAGATGGAGCTTAAATATCCCTCCCATGGAGTGTGAGCTCTGCTTAATGACCCACTTACAAAGACTTGTGCATAGAAAGGGGAAACTAGTAACTTTACAGTTGAGAAAACCGGCAAATAATTTTCCCTGTTTTAACACCATCTTCCTCCAAAGAATGATCTTTTAGTAATGTTATTCAGACTGTCACAGAACCACTTACCAATAGTTTTCCTTAGTACTTAGAATAGAACCCAGATTCCTTGCCATGCTCTCAGGCTCCAGATTCTCATAGATACTTCACCGTAGAGCCGTCCTCCTCCATCTGCCACCATGGTCTGACCTTAAAAGCCTTCTCTATCACTGAATTGATATTAGATTTTCCTGCCTTAATTCTTTTACCTTTGGGGTCTGTCTGATCTTGCTGTGACTGATCCCTAATTAACATATATATATATCTACTTCATATTTGTCCCTTCACAGACTGCCTGCCCTGATTATGCTACCAAAAGTGCCCTCATTTCACCACTTGCTGTCACTTTACCTAGTTTATTTCCTTCACGAATCTATCATACTAAGAAATTTTCTTCCCTTACTTGTTATCTCTAGCCAACCATTAGAAGAGTTGCTTGGAGAGGGCAGAAAGCCGGCCTGTTTTGTTGAGCCTCATATCCTCAGGGACTATCAACCAGTAGAGGCGTGATAATTATTTGATGAATAAACAAATTGCAGAGTCCATAGTAGAGAGTGCAGCATGGTTTTCATGTTATGTGAGGAATGACAAAGAAGATAAATATTTTTAGATAGGAACTAGGTGACGTTTAAGAAGTCATTTTATACTCCTAATCTTAGTTTCTGATGTCACTAGTTTTTCTCAGCTGTAGGCTTTTATATCTTCAGCCTTCAGGGTTAGCCCCATGTATTCCTAATCCAGTACTGACCGTAGATCTTACATGCCAATAGGTGGCGTGTGGCATTGATCATTCTGTCAAGACTGGAAGCACATGAGGGAGTGGGTCCTAACCACACCCTTCTCTCAAGCCACAACTTTTCTTTAAGCCATAGCAAATTATCTCAGCTATAGTGAAAACGACCAGCAATTGTCCTTGTCCCCACTGGACTGTAGCTCTATCTGATCCTATTGTAACTTGTCAAGAGTTTATATCAAATGTAGCTGTCAGTAATCCTCTGCCTAAGAAGTAGAATCCCATGTTCTGTGATTACTGTGATGTAAACTGTAGATGTTCTGTGATTACTTTTCTCTTATTTCCCACAACCTGATTCTGCCACCCACCTCACTTCAGATGTGGCCCTCTCTATCCTACTGAAGAAGCTAATACACCAAGTGAAAACCCATTGATCCCTGCAGAATTGAGTTCTATGCCTCTTGACATAGAAAATGTAATGCTAGCTGTTCAACCCAGCCTTACTTTATTTCCAGCATCCCCTGAAGCTGAATTCTGAGGGGTTTGTTTGTTTGTTTATTTGTTTGTTTGTTTGTTTGTTTTTTAGAGACAGAGTCTCACTTTATCACCCTCAGTAGAGTGCTGTGGCATTACTGCTCATAGCAACCTCCAACTCCTGGGCTTAGGCAATTCTCTTGCCTCAGCCTCCCGAGTAGCTGAGACTACAGGTGCCCGCCACAATGCCTGGTTATATTTTTATTGCAGTTTGGCCGGGGCTGGGTTCAAACCCACCACCCTCAGTATATGGGGCTAGTGCCCTACCCACTGAGCCACAGGTGCCACCTGAATTCTGAGTTTCTTAAGGGAAAAGCACTCACAACATAAACTCTATTTAAAGCATGTTGTAAAACAATTTTAAATAGTTAGCCACAGTATTTTAATTTCTGAGATATTTTAAAATAATAAGCACCATCATATGCAAGCACAGAATATAGTGATAGAAATTAGCGATCTATACAATGTCTAGTTCAAAGTTCAGAGCCATTGGCATGATATGATAATTGCAGTTGACCATGACACTGCCCCCAAATAACTTCGTTCTGTAATTACTCTGAAGGTAATATTCTTATAAAAAATCATACTCCTAAAGAAAAAATTTATAAAGTTTTGTACTTTTTAAAGATTTACAACCACTTTTCATATCACCTGAAACCTTAACATTCTAGGTGGTAGAATCTACAGAATCTTGTTTTATTTTTCTTACTGCTATTCAACTCTCAGAAAAAATCTAAAGATGAAGAAATTCAGTTTCCTTTAGTAGAAACTCTCAAGATATAAATATAGCAATATAATATCATAATGGCTAAGCATAGAAATCACATAAAATGTTAAACCAATGTATTTTTCCTTTCTATTAACCCAGGTTTTCCTCCCTAAGCATTTCTGTCACTATTGAGGTTCTGGTTTAGAAAAAGTATCAGACGAGTTTACCTAAATTCCAGCATATAATGTAGTAAAGAAGAAAGTAAAATAGTGTAGAAGTTCTCAATACAGTCAGTAAAAAAAAATCTAAAAGAAAGAAGTGGTATGGCATATTTGGGCAGAGGCTGGGCTTGAGGCAGCATTCCAAATCTCACTGGGTTCATGTGCAGCAAGAAAGATATCCAGAATCTTAAGTGCTCCACTGGGACTCTAAAGAAAAAATAGATGGTATCTGGCTACCAAGGTCGTTAATGGGTGAGTGAGGGTAGCAATGGCCAGGAAAATGTACCTGTACCAAACAGTATTGGGTGAACCACCATCTCCAGGACTAAACGGTGATTATACTGAGAACTAAAGGATATTTAGTGTCAGTCAGAAACAAATGAGATCTAACTTGGTGGAGGGCAAGGTCCAGACTTCCCAGGACATTTGCCAATTCAGAAAGGACAGGTCATAATTGTCCTGACCTAGTACCATGAGCAGGTACCACGAGCATGTCTGGTGCCCAATGTGGACTAGGATATTTCTACAGAAGCCCGTGAGAGGTGCACAAAGACCAGCACCTGAACTAGCCATTACAGTGCCCTTTAATCCATCACCATGAGCTTCCTCCTACATCTAAATAATATCTCTTATAAGAGGAACAGAAAGGACAAAATTTTTAGAAAGTGAAAATGATTGGTTGTGTTGAAACTTGAATTGTATTAAATTATCATCTAAAAAAAATCTGAGACAACCAGAAAGAAACTATTCTCAGCTTAAGAGTGTAAGTTAAATTTAATTTGGCAAGTTTTAACTCTTCTTCCTCCACCCTGCAGCCCAACGCCAAAAATGAAGCAGGGGCCCATTAACAAGAGGACATTTATAGACAAAACAGAACACCAATTTTTTGCACACTTGAGCGTATTAAATAGAATATTTTACTCCATACACCAATTATTTTTTTAAATACAGGGTGTCCCATAAGTCTTCCCTAAAGTCACCATATATAGGGAAAATGGGAAATTGCGGCTAAATGTGCCTTTATTTATAAAATATTCATTACAAATTCTACAAAATATTTATAAAATATTCTCTATATGTTGGTCACTTCTTTGTGAAATTTCATAATGAATATTTTGTAAATTGAGGTACATTTAGTTACAATTTCCCATTATCCTTACGCGTGGCAAGTTCGATGATACACTGTAGTTAATGAAAGACACTAAACAAAAATTAAGTAAAATAAGACAGAGTATAAATGATTACTGACTGGTTGGTAACAGAGAAATCCCAATAAATACCACTTGCATTAGCCGTGGTTCTACAGAGGATGTGTGTGTAACATGTACAGAAGGACATTTATTCTATGGAACTGTCTTTTGTGATTATGGAGATTGGCTAATCCTGGGTGGGCCAGAAGGTGTAGACCCAAGAGAGCCAATGTTACAGTTCCAGACCAAAGGCTATCTGCAGTATCTTCCAAAGCCTGGTGTTGAAGATGAAATCCAAGTAAGCTTAAGTAAGTCTTCTGAAGAATCCTATCTCACTTTGGGGATAGGATGTGTTTTATTCAGGCCTTGGACTGATTGGATGAGGTCCACCCACATAATGCTGGGCAATCTGTTTTACTATAAGTCTACCCATCTAAGTGTTAATCTTGTCCATAA
Organism: Galago senegalensis; assembly: GCA_963575145.1. Classification (NCBI taxonomy): domain Eukaryota; kingdom Metazoa; phylum Chordata; class Mammalia; order Primates; family Galagidae; genus Galago; species Galago senegalensis. The sequence continues at coordinate 47,675 of CAUYTI010132825.1, read as the reverse complement.
ACATCTTCATAGAAATAATCAGAATAATGTGTAAGCAATTATTTGGGCACCTCATGGCCTACCCAAGGTGACACATAAAGTTAACTGTCACACCATTGTAGAACACTTTGCAGACAGAGCTACTATATTGCAAGGAGAAATTTACCAAGGAATGAAAGAGACAAATAGGCAAGTATCTGTTATGCATATTTTAAACCTACTTAGTTATGAGTTACCCCTACTGGAGACCACAGAATAAGTAGGGTTAAGTGACCAGATTATGGCCTGCCACAGAACGAGAATGCTTTTTGCAGAAGTAACAAGTCCTTGCTCCTGAAAACTTTCTGTAGATATGCAACCAAGAATAATTCTGTAATCATATGTTCTCTTCAGCCTTCACTACTCTTTTCAAACCAAATAATTTTAAATTAGAGAAAGATAGTGTTAACAAAGTAACAAAAGCTTAAGGGCAACATTCTTATTTCATTTTTGTCATTGACATAGGGAGTCTTTCCTTTCTTTACCTTTTCATTATGACTGCTCTTAAATTGGGTGTCTCACACCACAGGAGTTTGTTAATATCCAGTGGTCAGTCGGGTAGCTCATTTGGTAAAGGTTTTAGAAAAAGAAATTTTTTTTTCTACTTGCTGCAGCCAATTCCATGTCACCAAGAGGCACACTCATTAAAATTCCCTTATTTTAGGAGTCAGATTACAGAAGGTGTTAGGCTAGTGAAGTTCTGATTATTATCTGAAGTTGTGTCATTATTTAAAAAGTTCAGGCAAAAATAGTTTGCTCAAACTGTGAGCAGAATACAAGAGTAACAGAGGGAAGAAAAACTGGAACATCCATGATGAACAAAAGAGGAAATGATTAGGACAGAAGGAAGGCTAGAGGAAAGAGTGACGCCCCACAACGTTAGCAAACTTAGCATCCTCAGTAGCACACTCTTCTATTCTTAGCATTCTTTTTAAGTAATGGTTCAATCTAAGAATGGTGCATTTCTTACAGTAAAACTAATCGATGATACAGTGAAGTAATGTTCCAGAATAGAAAGGAAAGATCAAATGCCCCTGGGGTTGGATGGACAGGGCCAGTCTGAAGTGCGGGTTGTGCCACTCACAAGACGTCTTCAATGTCTGTGGCAGTAACACCCACATGCTTAGGATGTCATGTGATTGTGCTATGATCATGCACATCCACCAGGGTATTACAGAAATATACGTCTTTCTGTAGTCCTGTGTCTAGGTCAAAATTTCCAAATTAAAATGTAAATTGCCCCGCTGTGAGAATTGTAGGCAAGGGGACAATTGAAAATGAATTTGCTTCTAAATATTTCATTGCTTATCATAGAAAATAAAATATGGCAGGGACAACTAAAAATGACTGGTTAAATAAAAATAAGTCATTCTTAGAAACTTGGTTTTAGTCATATTTAATTGATAAGTATAATATTTGCAAGAAGTTCTGGCTGGCTGGTTATTTCTGTTTCGGAAGGTATAATCTTCCTAGAAGACGCAACTTAAAGTTTGGGAGGGAAATGTCAGTTTTAGAGATACGAAGTTCATCTTCTTCTTTCCCTGAATCTGAAGGTGAATAAGCCTAAGTCATATTGAATACTATATACTACAAATACACATATATCTCAAGCCTCAAAAAGTGTGGGTTAAAGTAGAAGAGAAGGAGGTAGGTTTGGAGCCTTTATAAAGCCTGGGATGACAAGTGGAGAGATGTATTGTGTGTGCAGGTGAGAATCTGCAGGTAAGTAAAGACTTGGAAAGGAGTAGAGGCTATTTGCAAATGTTATCCTTTATCTCATGCCGTTCATACATCCCGGTGATACTTACTGTTGTCTGAAATAGCAGTCACTACATATGCAAGCTGTAGGGTACTTAAGCCACAAAATTTCTGTTTTAAGAAATCAACCATAAGTCTTCACACCTAGAAAGTAGTAATATTCCACTAATTTTCTTGGATTTCAAGACCTGTCTCTTAAAATGTCATGCTTTCAGGCAGCTGTCTAGGTCCTGAGCACTCTTGGTCAAAAAAATGACCAGATACCCCAAAGTAAAGCAAGCACAAAACAAAGTTTATTGAGGAAGAGAAAGATAGGTCAGCAGAGTAAGAGCACGATATAAATTTACAGAGTCAGATGCATTTACCATAGATAGCGAGTGGGCCTCCATTACCAGAGCAAGCAGACAAAGAGGCCAAGAGGCCCACATATGGCTCAGGGTTCTTTTTCATACCATCTGGGTCAGGCCTGCCTCATGGTCCAGAAGTTACCTTGGAATCAGAGTCTTACTGCACAGGAAGACCTCCCATGAGCCTCTCTGAGAGCCCATGGTGGGTATGAATCACGTGATAATTAGTCTTAAGGATGTTCTAGGTGACCTGCAAGACTCTATGGTACCTGCTGTTAGGCTAGAGAGTCTTCTACGTCCTTTTGAATTTGGGAAACCAAGTTCTGATTGGTAGATTGGTAGGGGGATCCCTCCTCACCAGGTGTGAGTAATCATTTGGGAAAAAATTAAGGTGGTCGGCACAAAGATGACAGCCTGGGGGCTCTGTCTGGTCCTCCTTGTGCAGGAGAACCATTTCTGGCTAATTATTAACAATTGGAATATTGGTTCCAGTAATCTTAATTTGAGCTCCCTTTTAGCATCTTTAGGTAAGCCCTATTGCTATGTAAAAAGAGTGACAAGGAATCTCACCAAGTGTGGAAAAAAAAAAGAAGAAAAAAAGCTGATTTTTGTCATGTCACTGTGTGCAGAAAAGAGGACAGCGATTTTAGGAGAGGACCAGCAGCAAGCCCTCCAGCGATTCCATACTCTTCTTTATTATGAGAATCTCCCCTCTTCCTCTTTGTCTGTTGTTGCCATAGGTCTGTGATACTCACACAAAGGCCTGAAGGTCACTTACAAGTAAAAGACGGCAGGATGGAGACTCACAAGACTAACAAACATGCAGAGAAGTTTATTCTATGCTTTGGACCCATGTGGGCTGAGATCTAAAGAGCGGCAGCGGTTAGGGAAGGAGGCAACTCTTTTATGGCAGGCTGAAGAGCAGCTGGCTTTACAGAACAGTCTTTCTTACCAGGGTGCCAAGGACATGCAGCCATTATCAGGACTCACTGGGGCGGCTCTTCTTATCAGAGTGTCAGAGGCTTGTGGTGCAAGCATATTTCTTACGAGTTTGTACCTGGACAGGTACAAACGATATAAATTTACAGAGTCAGATGCAAGGTGTAACACGTCTCCCTTATCTGAGTTATGACCTGTAACAGAGTCTCACAGATGGATTTCCAGTTAAGATGGAGTTAGTTTGGCAAACATAACAGATCTCATCCAGAGGAGCAAGGGCTAGCGTCACTGCTGCGTAAAGAGCCCTAAACTGTGGTGTCACGTGAGAAGGGGTTCCTAGCCACAGGTCTGTGGTGGGGTGTGTATCTGCAGAGCCCTTTACAGTCCTGAAGAGGTACTAGCACAGGAGAAAGCCAAGGAGCAAAGCAGGCCCTGTGGGAGTGTGCTGTACCCACTAGACTCAAAGTCTGGCAAAAGAGGCTGATCTTAAAAAGATGAAGTAAAGCTCGGTACCAATATCTGGATGCAGGTTCATTTTTAAAAATGAAACTGCAGAACATCAAAGGTTACTGAAAATTCTGACAATCTTCTTAAAAGTGGTGGGATCTATGACCTCTCTTCTTGAATGTGAGAGAGCTTCATGACTGCTAATCAATAGAATCTGGGAAAAATAAGGCTTTGCTAATTTCTGGGCTCAGGCATTAAATGATCAGTAGCCTCCATTCCTGTCTCTTGGAATAATAGCTCTTGGAACCCAACCATGAGGAAGCAAGCCCAAGAACTCTACAACAAGGGACACATAGGAAGCAAAGTGAGACACTGGCCAGCAGTCCAGCCATGAGCTAGCACCACTTGGCAGTCGTGTGGGATCCACCAGCCCTAGTCTAGCTGAGCCAACCAGAAATGAAGTATTAAGTAACCACATCAAAGACAAACTGAGCTGGCTATTCTGAAAAGAGAAACAGGGAAAATTATAGCTACCAAAAAAAGTTCAAAAATCTATGTACACAATGTGCATTGTCCAAAGTTTGGAAAAAGTTAAAATGTAACAGTTATAATGTTGACAGGGGGCTTAAAATTACTTAATAACAAAAATATATTCCCATCCTCTAAAAGACTGAAACTTTGGGGGAATATATTTTAATTTATATAGCTAATCAAGTACAATAGAAAGTACTGTATCTACTATATAAGCATAGTATTATAATTATCATTATTTTTTTGCATATTATCTTTTTGTAAAATAAAAAATGTCTGCAAACTAAGCTCTGGGAGAAAACAATTAGGTTTAGGTTCCTCTTAGCCCTTTCAAGAAAAAAAAAACTGCTGAAAATCTAAAAGGTCTCATCAGAAGCCTCTAGCACCAAGACCCCATTGGGTTTTAAAGATCAAAGTAACATATGCAAACTCCACTGACTTCAGATGTTTAAATCAAAACATAAAAGCCTTTTTTATTTTAGAAAACCTCTATTGGGTTCTTGTAGAGAATTTATGTACAACTCTCTTATTTCTCTGTTTTAATTATTAGATGCATGTGCATAAAAACAGGATCTTTCTTTTTAAGAGTTCATCTGTTCCTGCTGTTTATTCCTCTCTTGAAGTTATAATCCAGCACAAGACAAACAGCAGCAGGAGGAGATAAACTCTTAAAAGACAAAGATCTTGTTTCCATGCAAATGATTCCCATAATGGTTTAAAGTCAAACCTAAGATTGATGGTGTGCAAATAACATTCTCTGTCACATATTTTTCCGTGTATACCAGGATTTTCTTCAAAGTGTTTGCTACAAACAAGTGCTCAGGAGAAATGATGAGCATTTTATCCAGCAAATGTCAAGATAGACATACATTATTATCCAAAAAAAAATCAGATATAATTGGAATGTGGTAAACTAGGTCATGTGTCACCTTGAAAAAGGTTCACTTCATGATTAACCAACACGTCTTAAAGACAAATAATTCAGCTTTGACACTGGAAAATTCCCAAGCTGTGCACATGATCCCTTACAATGTGTCTCTGCATCATGGTTCTTTTCCAGAAGTAGTTTCGGTTTTTGTTCGCTTCCTAATAATATATTTTTTAAATCTATTGAGAAACTGAAAGGTCAAGGTACAGTGTCAAAAATTTGTGATGCACAAATTTCAAGGATGAGCCTTTCATAATATTTTTCTTATTTACTTCCAAGAACAAGGTATTCTTAATACCTATTAATATGTTCACATACATAATTTTGCTTGGCTTTTCAAAAATCTTGTGAAGAAAACAGAAGCTAGTACTGCCTCAGTGTTTCAAAGTGAAAACTAATTAAGTAAAGTTAAATTGCTTGCTTGTAAGTCATGTGATGAGACTGTGTTGTATCGGGGTCTAGATTACAGGTATTCTGGCTGTTAGGTTCAGTATTAAAGAAAATATTATGAAGGTAAAAAAGATCCTTGGTATAGCCACAAGAAAAATAAATTAGCCAAGTAACAAAATTGTAATAAAAATATACTTTACTATATAAAAGTGTTGGAGTCATCGGTAGCCTGAATCAAGAGGAAAAAACATTCACTAGGAGTGATTTCATTTCTTTTAGAGACAGTAAAAGCCCAAAAAAGAATGGGTGTTTCAAAATAATGTAATCAATGCCACTTAAAGATGTAATATTTATATTCTGTTTTTAGATAAACTAAAAGATACTTCAAGATGAAACCTTTAGGAAACATTAGTCTAGAAAGCAGATTATCATAATAAAAAAGCAAATGGTGAACCTGACTCTGACTGGTTTGCAAATTGATCCCATCTGCTGGAAACAGTGGTTGCCTCCAACCACTATCTCTCACTAATGGAATAAACACACAGAGAGAACTCTTCGGAAGCAGGCAAATAGCCTGGGGAGTTGCATGATTGGTTCCCTAGTTATTTGCCTGTTACAAAGTAAGCCACAGTGACAATCTCATGTCTCTCTCTCTCTCTTTTTCTCCCTCTGCCTCTCACCCATCTTAATTTTAGTATCCTCTAAAGAAGAGGTTCTCAACCTGTGGATTGTGACCCCTTTGTAACAATGAAAATGCATTCTGCATATAAGATATTTACATTACAATTCACAAGAGTAGCAAAATTACAGTTACGAAGTAGCAACGAAAATAATTTTATGGTTGGGGGTCACCACAATATGAGGAACTGTATTAAAGGGTTGTGGCATTAGGAAAGTTGAGAACCACTGCTCTGAAGCCTGCGATTTAAATACAAAATCTTAAAACTTATTATAATACATTTTTTGCATAATTTAAAAATATTACTATTGATAATCTCATAACATCTCATAATATTCTCTGAGCTTGCCCAAAGCACAAATTCAATAATTGATAGTCTCCAATTTTTAGCTGTTAAACATGTAACAAAAAATGAAATTTGTTTACTTTGGTTATGCAAAGTATAAGAAGAAAAGGAAAAGCTAGCTGAGTTATCTTTGTATTTTACTCCTTACAATGAAAAAAATACATGTATATTAGACGAATAAAAGAGGTTTAAGTGTGTAAAACCTCTATCCGTTATGCGTGGCTGAGTAACAAATCCCCCCAAAACTAACTAATGCAAAATAGGAATGATTTTATTATTTCTCATATCTGTGGGTGGTGGTTCTGCTGATCTCACCAGTACTCACGTTGGCAGCTGTCTTCAACAGGAAGGTTGACAGAGGCTGAGCTCAGCTGAGACAGTCAGTCCCTTCTCTCCGTGTGTGGTGGGTTTCAAGGCAGCTGCCTGTGTCCTAAAATGCCACGGTTTCAGGCAGCTGCCTGGGTCTTCTTGGAGTACTCTTGGTCAAAAAATGACCAGGCACTCCAAAGTAAGGCAAGCATGGAACAATGTTTATTGAAGAAGAAAAAGAAAGGTTTACAGAGTAAGGATGTGGACAAAGCAGGATACGTTTGCTATAAAGAGCAAAAGGCCACCTTTGCCAGGCGAGTAAGCAAAGAGGTAAGGTGAGTGCCCAGCGTTTCTCTCTTATGCCACCTGGGTCAGGCCCTACCTCGTGGTTCAGAAGTCGCTTTGGAACAGAGTCTTACTGCACATGGGACCTCCCATGAGTCTCATGGGGGCATGTGGACCACCTGATAATTAGTCTTAAGGCTGTTTTCACCTTTAAGACTCTGTTGTAACTGTTGTGGAGATACAGGGTCTTCTCCATCCTTTCACGGTTGGCTCACTAAGTTCTGACTGGTAGGTTGATAGGGTGTGAGAATCACTTGGGACAAAATTAAGGTGGCACTGAGATGGGGGCCCGGGGAGTCTTGCCCTTTACCTCCTTTCCCAGGAAAGCCATCTCTGAACTTACTACATAGCGTATGATCTTAATCCAAGCCTCCTCAAATAGTGGCAGTAGCATTCCAAAAGGACAAGCTCCAATGTGTAAACATATAAGGTGTCCAATATTTTAAATAGAACACAAACTTTATGGACACACTGTATAGTAAGCTTCTGCTTGCCACATGTTTGCTGAGGTCTTAATGGGCAAATCAAGTCAGGAACAAAATGTGCCATCAATGAGGGAAGAGACCACCACTGCCCAAGAGCATGGCTATGGGGAGGTATGGTTCACTGAGTCACTAGTGTAACCATGTGTCAAAGTGGGAGAAAATTGCTGCTTTGAAATAAAAGAATTCCTGTGGATAGACAAAATTATTTGAGATGAATTTAATCAGTTTTTGAATTCTTTTACAGGGCATATTTTAGGTCAGAGAAAATCTCCATTATATCACTTTGTAATGATATTTACAATTAAATACATAGGGCTTTATAAAGGAAACACATTGCCTTTATACTGTATCTAGAGGGAGAAGATAGTTCTATTGAGCACTATGTGCCTGTTACTTAATCAAGTACACTATTTGTGTTCTTTTTAATTTCATCTAATAGACATCATTGAATCAAATAGACATCTTTTGTTAAATTTTGTTGATATAAAAAATAATTGTGATGGATGTGTTACTTAGTTCGATGTAAACACTTCACATTGTATATCGAAGCCATTCCCTGAACCCCACAAACGCATCAATGTATAAAGTTATGTTTTAATAAAAAATAATTAATAAATATAATAATAATAATTCTGGGCCAGAGGCACTGGCTCACACCTATAATCCTAGCACTTTAGGAGGCTGAGACAGGAGGATCCCTTGTACTCAGTACTTTGAGACCAGCCTAAGCAAGAGAGAGACCCCATCGCTAATAAAAACAGGAAAAACTACCCAGATATGGAGGGTACCTGTACTCCCAGCTACTTGGGAGGCTAGGCAGGAGGATCACTTGAGTCCAGGAGTCTGAGGTTGTTATGAGAAAGGTTGAGGCCACAGCACTCTAGCCAGGGCAACAGAGTCTCAACTCTATCTCAAATAATAATAATAATAGTAATAATTCTGAATGTTCAGTTATTAAGTATTGTGCTCAACTATTTTCATCATTTCCACTACTAATCTGAAGACATAAGTTCTAAATGAAACCAACTGTAGTTTACTGAGATATCTACACTCTTTGCCTTATAAATCAGTTAGGATTTGTTCACTGGTGAGAAACAAAGATCCAGAATAATAGCAGCTTAAACAGGCAAGAGTTAACATCTTTTTCATGGAGAAGTCTAGAGACAGGCAGTGCAGGGGTGGGCTGTCCTTTCCAGAACTGTAGGAAGCCAAGGTTCGCCAGCTTATCACCCTCCCCGCAGCCCCCCACACACCCGGACCCTCCCCGCGTCCACAATACAGAGTTGGACACATGGTTGCACTTTGCACGGGAAAGGCTAGAAAACAGCCCAGGGCTCTTCCCTCAGTGTTTAGTCACAGAATCCATAGGCTCATATTGAGGAAATGGAGGTGGGGTATCAGGGATTCGTGGCAATCTTTATGTGTGGTAACAGGCTCGGTCCATCGGGTCAGAGATATGATCCCTAGTGGTTCCCGTAGAACGGTCACTCTAAGAGAAAATTATTGACCTGCAAGAGGATACGCATACCTGGCCTTATCAATGCCACTTTCATCCCTTGATGGTCCATGACATGGAGAAAATTGGCGCCTTTAATTAGGGAACTAGGTGTATCCTGAACTGTTGTAACCTGCATAGTCACTGACTCATTGAAATTCACATGAAATGGCAAAAAGACATCACGTGGAAAGTTAGTCAGTCAAGCACTGTGGAAGGGAAGAGAATCTGTGAGGAAAGCGGGTAGGGGTGAGTAATCAGCGTAGGGGAGGAAGCGAGCTTAGAAAGGAGAGGACTGCCTTAGATTTCCAGTTATGCAGTAGAATCTTTAAAAAAAGAAAGAAAGAAAGAGAGGAGGTTTTCTAGTAAATTAAAAGCAAGGGAAAACTATTATTCTAATTTTGAGGTAAATGTGGCTCATTGGTTCTTAAGTATTCAATTTGCATCGACTCAGTTACCACAGGATCTATTAACTCTTTGTACCACTTTTCCTATATACCATTGCTTCAGAAATTCCTACAAACGTGTACACATTTGATTGTCCTTGAGACTGTGCCTGGGTCTAACTCAGTATGAGCATTGCTGGCATCCGGGACAGGCCAGTGTCACCACAGGAAAGCAGCTGGCACTGGCCCCCTGGCACTGACCCCTGGCACTTCCAGAGCCACCTCAGGAAAGGAAGCCAAAAGATTCCAAAAAGTTAAGGTAGCCTGCCTCTTTGAGAAGTGTCTGCCACAAATCACAGCATTTGCGCAGTTCATTGTAGCCGCTTTGAAACATTTTCAGGAAAATTGGATTTATTCAATATGCTTCATTGGCCAAACTGGTTGTACCACAGACACTATTTTATTTACTCAAACTTTCCCCATCCTTTTAGGAATACCACATACTGGTTTCTGCTTAAATAACATCATTTAGGCAGTTAGTGACATAACCAGGCCCAGAATCAAAGAAATTGAACTGCTGACTTCAGATCCACGTAATGACTGATTCTAAAGAAAATGCTTAGTTTCTACCCTAAATCTTAGCTCTTCTGTCAACTACAACAACTGAAACTCTTGTCTATTTCTTCAGAGCAGCCCTGCCACATTCACTGCGGGGATGATTGTTCCAAATTAGAAAGCCCCTGCTTCCCTGCAGGCCTTCTGTTGGAACATATAGATTTTCTATTGAGCTGCTAGAGTTTTGCTTCAGTTTTGCACAGTAGCCAATTTAGGCAGATTGGAGCAATATATGCAATCTCGCTGCATAGTCGGCATTAGAATTGTCTTCCTAGGACAAATGGGATGGGGACAAGTCCGAGCCCCAGTCACACAGAGTAAGCCCGTATGACCTGCTGGGAAGAATATGGGCTTCGGAGCCGGGCAGGCCTGGCTATTCACCTGGCCATTCTAACCCTCACTTTCCTCATCTTTCAAACTGGGAGGATGACAGCTTACTCTCAGAATTAAATGATTAGAGATAATGTATGTAAATCTATACTTGGTAGTTATTATTTAAAAACACAAGCGCACTGATGTAAAAAGTGTGGAATATTATACGTCTTTAAGGGTAGTTTCAAAACTGGTGTCCTGTCAAGGCTTTTAGTGATCTTAATATTATTGTGCTTCTAAAATAAGTAAAATAAAATCATTGCAAACATCAAGATGAGTTTTCTTATTAAGTTAAACAAATTTCTGACTTTTTTTCCATAAGTAGTACTTTTATTCTTTTCAGAAAATGTCAATGTTCAACATCATTTGCCTGAAGCACATTTTTAACTTGCCTTTGAATAATCCAGCACTATTTAGAATGTGCTTTAATGGTCTTCACTCAAAACTGTCCATTCCTCTCTGATCTTTTTAGTAAGTATTTCAAAAAGAGCCTGAAAAATTTATTACTAGGAAAAAGTGAGATAGTGCCTAAATAGAAAACAAAATGTAAATGTCTATATTGAATATTTTAGGTATTCCCCGTGGGCCCCCAAGGCAAAGACTGAATGTTCATGAAATGCAAATTAAATCAAAATGTGTGTACAAGCAGAATGGCAAAGTGTGTAGAGCCAGGGCCAGAAACAGCAGGTTTTACCCATTCATTCATTTACTAAGTCTGTATGAGTATTTGCATTATGCAGACACTGGCAACGTGATGCAGAGTAAGTCTGGGGCATTCCTGCCTGCCTGCCTGTGTCTACGTCTGGTGGGGAAGAAGGTCAGAAGGCATGTAATCGTGTGGAGTTACAAAAGAAAATAAAATGCACTGGGGACCATGATGGAGCTACCAAAACTAGTGTAAGGAATCAAGGAAGGCCTCCTTGAGGAAGTGTCTTCTAAACTAAGATCTGAATGTTCAGAAAGGCTAACATACAGGGTACAGATAGCAGATGAGGCAGAATGGGAAGAGATTCTACAGAAGAGTGGAAGGGGAGGTCCACGGCGTGTGGCAGCTGTGCAGGAGGCTAGAACACTGTGCAGCTACTTGTAGCCTAGAGCTGACAATAAACTGGGGCTTGTAGCTTGATCAGTCAAGATGGGGAGAACATCTAAGCGCTGCCTAGATCTGAGACTGAGGAGATGGGGAGACACACCCAGAAATACAGGGGCGTAGAAGGTCTGCGTCTGAAGATGAGCAAGATGCCTTCCAAACATCCACAAGGGGATGTTTAGTAGGCAGATAAATATGTAGGTATAGGTCTTTTTGTTCGGGAGACTGGGCCGAGAAAAGGACTTTAAAAAGGTGTAGGGGGATTCTCAGCACATAGTGAACGTTCAGTGTCAGTGCACTGGTGACACTTGGTAATAGTGTTATGACTAATATTATTATCAGTGTGTACAAGTTGTAACCATTATCATCATTAAGAAGGCTGAGAAAACCAAAGCCTTTCAGTCATAAAGAAAAGGTCATACCCAGTGAAAATGTAAACATAATCCATGTTTCTCTAGTTCACTCTCTTTGCAAACTCTTACACTCCTGTGCTCAGGACAAAGCAACAGCAGCAACAGGCCCATGCCATGCGCGCCCCAGGGACAGCAGACTCCAAGTCAGGAGTCCCATTCTCTGCCACATCTAATTACCTTTCCCAGTTTGCCAGACCAAGCTTTAGCTTAAATCTCTTTCACTGATGACAAACATAAAATGGCAAAACTGAACAAAACAAAACACCAAACCATAATCAACTGAAGAGGACAGAATCAAGTGCAAACTATGCAAACATTTCGAAGGGCTGGTTTATATAAAAACGAATTGCTTTAGCCAGGGCTAGGCCATGCACATCTTTCTAAGATCAGTTGCATAGTAGGACCAAATAAAATAAAATAAAATAAAATTATCCAACTCTAAAGACGCCGAAGTGAGAAGAAAGACAACTACACTGTGGCCATGAGGTGACATGACATATTTCAGCTTCTATATGCTTTTCTGCTGGCAGAATTTGTATTTATTTTAGTGTTTTCCTAATAATAAAACTTCTTTTTCAAATTTCTTTTGTTAAGGGTACTAGCAAGAGAGTTGAGTAGGTCATACATACTCGTATTTTAGACACTACACACAGTTCCAGGAGGGAGACCAACAAAGACAATATTCCTGGTGTTAATGACCCAGGGAACTTGTGATTGACATGGGAGTTACAGTGTTATGAGATCATTTAGAAAAAGCAACACTCTTGGTATCCACAATTTGTCTCTCCACACAGTAAGACCTTCAGCATTAACTGGCAGAGGGAAAATTCAGGACTTGAGCATAAACCAGATCCTTAGCTCAATGTAGAATTTCTTGTCCTTGTATATTGTAGTTCCTAGTATTTATATTTATAGTTAGTGATTATAATTATTCATTATATTCTTATTTTTACCAACTATTGTGTTTATAATGTTAACTCACAAAAATCACGGGATAGCATTTAGTAAATTAAAACCAGCTTTACCATAAAATGCAACATTTGACATGTATTTTTTCCCCATTGCTTCTTCCTTAAAACCACTACCTTTCTACATATAATATTAGAACTATTAGGAGAATTGTCATAGAACTTCTTTTTTTTTGCCATGGAACACCCATTCTTACTACTTATGAAAACAACTTGCTAACTACTATTTTAAGATCTACTAATACTCATCATTAGTCCACCTGGATTACCCAGAACTACCCACCCCCTTGAACCCACACAGGAGTGGACATGTATTACCCTATACAGAACTTGCTTGAGTAAAGTACAGCATTTCTGTAGTCACAATGATGACCTTAACCCACACGACGAAATCAGATTCAGGTCATGGGTGGATCTGCTATAATTCTCAGAACCATGACAAGTCTAGCTGATGTTATGCTACGTAATCTTAATTTAAAAACATGAAAAAACTTGTAGAATGCTAAACATTTTCAACAACATGTTTCTTAGCCACTAAAAAACAAAAATTCAGCCTCCAAAATTCTTAGGCTTAGTACCCTGCAATAACCCCCTTGGGGAGATATGCACCAATGCCAGGGCCAAGTCCACCCTTCAGAGCTGTTTTGGAACTCTTTTTCTGGAATGGCCATCAGAACCATCTTCCTATTACCCTCAAAGCACTGCATATCATCAAAATATCTTCCTTTCCAAATTTCCTTTGAGTAAAGAGAAAAGTCGGTGGGGGGGGGGTGCAGATTGGTGAGTAAGTGCCTAGTCTACCCGTCAATGCAATTTTGGAACTCTTTCAGTGATCTATTATCCTTGATGGTCCTGAATGTCATCAAAATGTCATGACTTCAATATTTCCTTTATCTTCAAGTCAAAAGAATGAAATAGGGGGCCAATATAGTTATTTGTTTACTAACTAAAAACTTCCTCACAGACCATGTGGTGTGAGGCGATACATGATCATCATGCAGAAGCCATGAGTTAGTGAAAAGTCGGGGTTTCTTTTATCTGACTTTTTCATGCAACCCTTTCAGCACTTTCAAATAGTAAACTTGGTTAACTCTTTGCCCAGTTAGTACAGATTCATGCTGAACGATCCCTATGACATCGAAAAAGTTATCAACATCATTTTGATTCTTTATTTGGACTGATGGAATTTTTTTAGTTGTGGAGAGTTGGCAGACTTCCATGCACTTTGACACATTGTTTCAGGGACAGATTAGTACCCTCAAGTTTCATCACCAGTAATAATGTGGCCCCAAACTTCATCTTGCCTCTTCAAAAAGTCTTGGCAAACCTCTACTCTCCTTTGTTTTTGTTCCTTGGTGAGCAGTTGAAGGACCATTTTTGCACACACCTTTCTCATACCAAGAATCTCCTGCATCTCCATTGATGCTTACTTGACCTGCCAACAATCTCACAGTCAACCAACAATTTTGATGCACTGTAAAGGGATTTTTGCGATGTTTTCATCAGTTCTGCTTCTCACTGGCCACCCTGATCTCTTTTCATCAGTGATGCTTTCTCTCCCCTTAGAGTGTTGAATCCATTTATACAAGGACATTTTTATTCATGGTATTATTACCATAAACTAGGACTAACATGTCCCTGATTTCACTCCCTTCTTGCCAAGCTTACATTTCAAAACTACTAAGAAATGAGTGTAATTGTGACGGATGTGTTACTTAGTTCAATGTAAGCATTTCACATTGTATGTCAAAGAAGTACACTGAACCCCATAAATGCATCAATGTACAAAGCTATGATTTAATAAAAACAATTAAAAAATTAAAAGAAATTTAACAAATGTTTATTCATTGCTTTAATTCAAGCTCTGATATTCTTGTAACAGGACACAAAAGCAGTCAACAACAATAATAAACTCCGCACAACAAGATACCACCACACATTGATACGAATACAGCTGTAAGAGATTGTCATGCCAAGGTTATGAAACCTTACTAGATTGTTTGCTCAGGTTATGTACAACTGTTTGCACAACTTGGCTCTACTCCTACTAAGCTTCAGTTTCCTCTTACATGAATTAACATGATAAAAACAGAACTGCCCTCATTAGTTTGCATGAATTTAAATATGACTGTGTTTGTAAAGTTATATATACAGTGGGTGGTCAGAAATCACTACCGTCTTTTCCTGAAAATAAGACCTACCCCCAAAATAATCCCTAGCAGAATTTCTAGGCATTTGTTAAATATAAGCCCTACCCCAATATTAAGACCTAGTGATAGGCATGGTTATGCAGTGTATCTGCATAGCCACGCCATCCATTTTGGTGGAGCAGTAAGGAAGACTGGAATACCTTTTATCTGCCACAGCTCCTTTCTCCGAGCCTTTGAACTTGCGTGGGTACACGTGTGGTAACTGCAGTCACAGGCATCCTATTGCGCATGTGCAAACAGCTAGGGGAAAGGAGTTCAAGCATCACTAGCTCCAGCCCCACAAACAAGGTCGGCTCCCCTGTCAGGTTCTAGAAAATGATTTAACTGTATTTGAATAATTGTAGGTTGCTGTATTATACTTAATAAAAATAAGACATCCTGGGCAGTGTCTGTGGCTCAAAGGAGTAGGGCACCGGACCCATATGCTGGAGATGGTGGGTTCAAACCCAGCCCCGGCCAAAAACTGCAAAAAAAAAGATATCCCCTGAAAATAAACCCTCGTGTATCTTTGAAAAAAAATAAATATAAGACAGTGTCTTATTTTTAGGGAAATAAAGTAGCTGTTAGGGGTTATTCATAGATAGTAACAGGACACTGAAGCTAAAGAAAAGCAGAAAATTAAGTCATAAGTAGGACAATTTCAGTTACTTTTCTAGTCTAATATTCTGATGGGACAAATGGACAGTTTTTTTTGATAAACATAAATTTAAAAAAAATTTCACTTTAAGAATATAAACATAAACTGGGTAATTTTCCATTTATATTCTTTTTTTTCCCCCCAGGGACCCTTTCCACCCACTCCATTTATATTCTTAAATACATATATTCTAGTCACAGATCTAGATATTTGATGTGAAATATTCAATATTTGAACTTTTTATTACACAAGATACATTACTTTTAGCATTTGGTCAAACTACAAATAACCAGCAATGTTTGAGGAGTTCTGTGTTTTTTCCATAAACTCTGAATTATTAACAATTTGTTTGATGTATTAAGTAGCTAACCTCTATCTCCAGCAAGATTTTTTTTTCTTTTTGACAGAAGGAAAGAAACCAGGACAAGAGCATTTTCCAGTTGACTTGGAGCTAGTATTTGGGTGTAGGCAAAAGGGAGATGGTTAGAATGTGGTGTTCTTGCTGTTGTCCTGAGAAGTTTCACTGGCACATCCGCCAGTGACCATAACAAAAAAGTCAACTCAGTGTGACCTCCTCAGCTAATACAGGAGGCAATAGTATTCATAGGTCACTCCACATAAAACTCACTTGAATGTAGCAGAAAGCTAATTAACACTTTTAAAGACATATGAAAAATAAAACCTAAATTTCATTCTGTCATTATAAAAATGAATAATCTATTAATAAAAAATTCTGAGATTTTAATAAATTTAATAAAAGTATCCTGTAATGCAAAAGCATTCTCATTTCTCATTAGATTGATTTCCATTTTAAGACAGTTTATTAATGAGGGAACATTTAAATCCAAATGATACGAAATAACGTTATTGCCTTTTGTCACATTCCCATGAACAGAGTGTTAATATTGGGCTGTTGTAGTCTGAACTAATAATTATAAAAACTACAGCACAAATGAAAACTAACTTAAGAGCTAAAAAAATGTAGAAGTATTTTACTAAAATGAAAGAAAATAAGAGCTTTTTATTGAATTTGGTTTCACTTTTCCTACACCTGCAATTTACCTCTCTCCGTGTATCCAGTTCTTTTCAAAAGCAAGTTGAAAATCTTAGATATGCAGCTTTATGAAGAAATTGGATCAGTTGGATGAGAATGTTCTGCTTGCTTTTTTTAAATATTTTTTGTCCAATTCATTTTTAGTCCTTATTTTCCCCAGGGTAATAAAAATAGGAGTTTCTTCCTTTGATCCTTACCTAGAATCTCATGTCCAGTGTTGCCAATATTTCTGCAACAAAATTTCTTAACAATGATAAATTAACTCCAACACTGCTCTCCTCGATTTTTTTTCCTCATTATCTGCTGCTTTGCTAAACCTAGAATCTTTCTTAGCACTCCTAATGACAGTCTATGATTCACAGAGGGCTGTGGATTTGCCTTTAAGGGTACATAATGAGAATTAGATCCCCAGCAGCTAGTGACGGGGCAGGAGGCTGAAACCCTTCTGCCTCATCTGGTCTGCTGAGTACACAGTCACTGAAGTGGCTTACATTTGTGCATCAGGCTATGAGGCCTGGTGGAGTGTCCATTCTATTATTAGGAGGGAAAAAGAGAGAGGGAAAGGGACAGACAGAAAAGATAAAAGTGAAATGTTAATAGGGTATATCTTAGTCCATGTCCTGCTCCTAATAAAAGAATAGGTGAAGTCAGGTAATTTTCAAATAAAAGGAATTTATATCTTACAGTTATGTAGAATTCCAATATCAAAGGGCCACATCTCCTGACAGCTTTCTTGGTAGGCACTCTGCAGAGTCCAGAGGTAACACAGGGCACACTGGGCCAGGGGCTGAGCCTGCTCTTGTGCTAGCTCAAGTCTTTGGCTTGTTAGATAAAGCCACCACTCCCCTTCCCATGTGAACATGTTCATCTATTAGCCCACTAATAGATTAATCTACAAATAGATTAATCCATTCAGGAGGACAGAGCCCTCACGATCTGATCACTTCTCAAGAGACCCACATCTCCATGCTACCACATTGGGGACTAAGTTTCACCATGCATTTTGGAGGAGTTATTCCAGCTATAGCAGGGTAAAAGCAAAATAATAGGGGTTTTCAGTGCCAGTATTCAGTGGACAGACAACCAGAGAAAAGAAAATATTTACTCTCATAGTTTCACATTAGATTTTCAGTTTATTATTAAAAGTGTTATAATACTGAATGTCATTATTAAGTCTTATAAAGTTTATGTGTACTAAACATACACGAATGTCACTTTTACATAAATTAGAAAGCAATGACAACATTTTACATTTGTGCTGCACATTTTTAAAAATATTTCATGTATATTATCAACAGAAACACATGACTTTTATTCCATTCTCTTTGATGAAGGACAGGATTTCAATGGTTTCTGGGTAAAAACAAAACCACTACAAAAATATTGGGCCTGAAACTACCAAAAATTTTGTGTTTGCATTGGCATTTGATCCAAAAAGTGGAGATTTTATATAAATGGACTCCAGACCAATGATACAAAAGATAACAAGCAAATGCAAAGTCTAAACTTTGCTGGAGGAATTATCAGAGACAAAAAAATCCTCACTAAAGATGAGTGTATAATCAACACTTACCAAAGAAACTAAATTATAAGTGATCGTGAATAAGCAACAAATATTAATGCTACTAAAAACCTCATAATAATGAACATGATCCAAAAGACAATATAAGAATTTTGAGGACATAAGGAAGTAAACATAATCTTAAAAATAGAATAAAACTTCAAAAGAACTTCAATTCCATGGAGAAACAGAGATGGTATGAAATGAGAAGATCCAACATATAACTAATAGGAGTTTCAAAACTCTTGAACAGGGAGAAATTAATTAGTAATGTACTAAAACATGAATCAACAAATTGACCAAAGAAACAAGATAGGAAGTCTTGAAATACATCCATATATGGACATATGATTTATTACAAAAATAGATTAGATGTAACAATAAATCAGAAACAATAACTAGGGAGAAGACTCTGAAAGTAGCAAGTATATTTTTATACTAGAGTTATAAAGGAAAACATTAATAAATTGTACTACACTAAAATTAGGAACTTCTATTCATCAAAACACATAATTAAGACAGTATAAAAGCAAGCAACAGTCTAGAACACACTTGCAATATACTTGGATGGCAAATAATTTATCCAGAATGCATAAAGAATTCTTTCCAATTGTTACCATCTGAATATTTGTGTACCCCCCAAAATCATGTTGAAATCCTGACCCCACAGTGATGGTACATCCACATGTATTAGGAGTTTGGCGGTTTGAGAGGTGACTAGATGATGAGTGCCCTTACAGAAGGAGCAGCGAGGAGCATTTCACTGGAGAGTGTTCCATACCTTCCACTGGAGAGTGTTTCATGCCTTCCACCATGTGTGTAGACAGAAACAAGTTCCCATTATGAGGTCCTCCACAGAACACCAACAACTGTGCCTCAAGTAGAGTGTCCAGGGGAGAAGTCTAGAAGACAGCAAGAAAGCGACAAAGGTGCTCTGAGGCATGGAAATTCATCACAACTCCATAGAAAAGAAAATGAAGCACTAATTTGAGATTGGTTTACAGCCAAGAGGAAAGGCAAGCAAGAGGTCTCCATCACCCACATCCCTCCCCATGAATACTTGCAATCCTAGCTTGAGGAGAGCCCCACAATCCTCACAGACCCTGAACCCCATGTAAGGAGCTGCATGAAGCCCCTGGAATGTGTTACTCCAGAGAGGGAGTTCATACTAGGCTCCACCCATGCTCTCCAGGATCCAAGCTACTGCATCACAGACCATTTTTGAGGTCAGAATTATTGCCAGAGTACATCCTGCTCAGGGGGTGACTCGCCCCTATGTCTACATATTCCTGGGCCTCTTCAGTCATCCCACCATGCTCACATAGAGGACCACAGGGCCACGACTCCAGCTGTACCCAATGGTGTAGCTGTGAACCTGGAACCTGAGCCCATGAAGCACCATGTCCCTGGAGAGCAGATGGTACAGCACAGTAGGGAGGTCACCTCTGATACAGAAGAAGCTTCTCCGACCCTGAGAGCTGACTAATCAGGGCTGAATAGGGCCACCATGTCCCCAATATCACTACCCAGGGGTCCAAACACTGGATCTCCTTGGACCTGCCACTGTCATTGGCCCCTCCCACTTTCCAGCAGATTCATCACATGCTTGTGCACTCACATCAGAGGCCTCAGGACTGGCTCACTTGAGGTCCACTACCACCAGGGATCCTACCTACTTTAGCTGCAGATAGCCAGATGCCATCTCTAGGAGCCCAGAGACTGGTCTACTTGATCCCACCTGGGCCAGGCACTACCAACAATCTTTCTCACTCTAGCAATAGAGCCACCAGTTGCCCAAAAACCCCCCAGGGGCCTTAGAACTTCCCATTTAGAGCCCACTGTCACAGGTGCCCCCACCCACTCCAGTGCTGGAGATAAAATATACCCATGCACTCCCCAATCTCCTGAGGACAAACGTACCCAAGGCTCATTGCCACTGGCAATCTCATTCACTCCATCAACAGAAATGCCAAGTGCTCCACCCAATGGTTCAAGAACCTGCCCATAAGGGACCATCCACCACTGGCAACCTTGACCCTCCAAAGTCAAAACAGCCACACATTTGCATGGGCACCTCTGGAGCTCATCTGGTACCAATCAATAAGAGTGGCCCCACCATCTGACCAGCAGAGCTTCCCTGTACCCTTCCAGGGCCCAAGAACAAACACACCTGATGGAACCCACTGCTAGCAAGCCATACCACAGCCTCTGCAAACACAAGGAGCCTAAGTCACTGAGGCACTCACAGACACTGCTGAAGATTACAGCCAAAGATATACGGAAAGTACACCATTGCATCCAACCAGAAACAAAGCCAAAGCACAATACCTAAAAAACAACACTATTGAATGCATCTACAGAAATTCGTTAGAAGCAGCAACTATTCCACTAGTTACTAATATAGGGACACAAGAAACATTTTAAAAGCAAGTAAATATGATGCCTTCAAAAGGTCACAATTTTTCTCTAGAAAAATCCTATCCCTCATAACAGACTCCAAGGGATAGGAAATCTATGAAATGCCTGAAAGAAAATTACAAAATAATAAATCTTAGGAAACACAGTGAGGTACTAGAGAACAATTATGAAAAAGAAATTTCTTATTAAAGAAATTATAAAAAAAAACTCATGATCTGAATGAAAAATTCAACCAAGAGATAGATATTATAAACAAGAACCAAACAGAAATATTGGAATTGAAGAAGTTGATGAATAACATTAAAAATACAATTGAGAGGTTCAATAATAGAGTAGATAAAATATCTGAACTTGAAGACAGGTCATTTCGAATAAACTAGTCACACAAAAAAGAATAATAATTTTTTGAAAGGATGAAAAAAGGCTGTGAGACTTACAGGGCACCGTTAAGCAAATAAATTTTTGCATTTTGGAAGTTTCAGAATGCAAAGAGATGAGGAAAGACATTAAAAACCTATTTAATATTATTATAGCTGAAAACATGCCAAGTCTTTGGAGAAATATGGATATCTACATCCACACAGCTCAAAGATTGCCAAACAGATTCAACCCAAAAGATATCCTCTCCAAGTTAGTTTATACTCAAACTGTCAAAAGTCAAACAAAAAGAGCATTCGAAAGCCATCAAAAGAAAAGTATCAAATTACAAATAAGGGAATACTAATCACACTTATGTATTTCTTAGCATAAATATTATTGGCCAGGAGAAAATGAGATCTCACCATCAAAATGCTGAAAGAAAAAGGGTACATGTGAAACTTACTAAATGTAGAATATAAATGTCTTAACATAATAACTAAGAAAATGCCATGAAGGCTATGTTAACCAGTTTGATAAAAATACTTCAAATTGTATATAAAACCAGCACATTGTACCCCATGACTGCATTAATGTACACAGCTATAACTTAATAAAAAAAAGTGCTGAAAGAAAATAACTTACAGTAAAAATGACTATACCTAGCAAAGTTGTCCTGCAGAATGAAAGAGAAATAAAGTTTTCCCCAAATGACCAAATGTTAAAGAAATTTATCACTACTAGATTGTTCCTACAAGAAATGCTTAAGAGAGTTCCATATCTGGAAGCAAAAGAATAACAACTACCATCACAGTAAAACAGGAAAGGATAAAACTCATTGGTACAGCAGATACTCAAAAGCGAAAGAGAAGAGAATCCTTTATTATTATAGAACACCCCCAAACCACAAAGTAAACAATAAGAGGGGAAAAAGAAGCAAAGAAATTCATGGTAATCTGAAAACAATTAACAAAATGGCTAGGTCCATATCTATCAATAAAATCTTGAATGTAAACAGTTTAAATTCCCCTATGTAAAAGCTATAGACTGGCCTCATGGATTAAAAAAGCAAAGAACCAACTATATACTGCCTACAAGAAACTCACTTCACCTGTCAATGCACACAAAGACTGAAAGAGAGAAGATGAAAAAAGATGTTCACCATGAATAAAAACCAAAAACAAGTATGACTAGGCATATTAACCCCAGATAAAATAGACTTTAAGACAAAAAATATAAAAAGAGACAAAAAAGTTATTATGTAATGATAAAGGGATCAATTTAATAAGATACAAAACAATTGTGTATGGGTATATATTTATACACCCCCAACATTGTAGGACCCAGATACATAAAGTTAATTTATTAGAGCTATTATTCTCATCACTGGACAGATCATCAAGACAGAAATATTAAACTTAAGTTGTGCTATGGACTGTGTGGACCTAACTAACACTTACAGAACATTTCACCCAACAGCTGTAGAATACACATTCTTCTCATCATCACATGGAACATCACCCAGGATAGCCATGTATTAGGTCACAAAATCAGTATCAACACTTTTTTTAAAAGTTTAAATTATAATAAATATCTTTTCAGAACAGAAGGGAATAAAACTAGATATCAATAACAAAATAAGTTCTGGAAACTGTACAAATCCACTGAATTAAACATGCTCCTGAATAAACTGGCTTTTTGAAAAGATAAATAAAACTGACAAACCAGTAGCTAGACCAAGAAAAAGATAAAAGACCCAAATACATAAAATCAGGAATAAAAAAGTAGACATTACGATACCACAGAAGTACAAAGGGTCATTAGAGCTTACATACTATGAACAACTATACCCTAACGTGTTGGAGAACCTAGAGGAAATAAATTCCTGGACACATACAGTCTACTAAGATTGAACCACAAAGAAATAAAAAACTTGAACTGACCAACAATAAGTAATAAAATTGAATCTATAATAAACATTTTCCCAACAAAGATCTCAAAACTGAAAGGATTCACTGCTGAATTATACCAATTTTTTTATTTCAAAATATTAATGTGATACAAATGTTTTTGTTAGATGGATACCTTGAATACAGTGAAGTTGCAGAAAAGAAAATCAGTATTTGGAGCATGTCTGTATACCAATTATAAGCTAACTAAAAAAATTTAAGAAAATAACTTTATTTATAATACCCATAAAAAAATAAAATATCTAAGAATTAATTTAACCAAGGAAATGAAAGTTCACCACAATAAAAACCACAAAGCACTGTTGAAAAAAATCAAAGAGGATATAAAAAAATACAAAGATACCCCACATTCATGGACTGGAGAATTAATTTTGTCAAAATGGACTATACAATTCAAAGCAATCTACAGTAATCTATCCTTCAGAGGAATATAAAGGAAACCCTAAAATTTACATGAAGTCACAAAATATAAAACAATAGCCAAAACAATATTGGACAAGAAGAACAAAGCTGAAAGCATTACAGTGTCTGACATTAAAATATACTACAAATCTATAGTAATTTAAAAAGTGTAGTAGTGACATAAATGCAGACATATAGACCAATGGAACAGAATAGAGATCCTTGAAACAAATCCATATATTTACAGCCAACTGACCTAAAAAAAAAAAAATCTAGTGCATACATGTGGAAAGAACAGTTTCTTTCATAAATGGTGCTAGGAAAATTCAATATTCATGTCCAGAAGAATAAAACTAGACCCCTTTCCTTCAACACATAAAAAATTCACTCATAATGGACTAAAGACTTAAACATAAGATGCAAAGCTATAAAACTACTAGAAAAAAATTTAGGAGAAATGTTTCACAACATTGGTCTGGAAAACGATTTTATGTATGAAACTTCAAAAACTCAGACAGCAAAACCAAAAATAGACAAATGGGATTGTATCTTCTGTACAACAAAGTGAAAATTAACAGATGAAAAGACAATGTGCAGAATGAGAGAAAATATTTGCAAACTATTCATCTAACAGGAGCATAATAGCCAGAATATACGAGGAATTTAAACTGGTCAACAGTGAAGAAATAAATAGCCAGATATAAAAATTGTCAAATAAGATGAATAGACACTTCTGGGGAAAAACAAAACAAAACAAAACAAAACATGCAGATGGCTAACAGATACATAAAAAAAATCAACAAGTAAATGCAAATCAAAACCCCAATCATATCACTCCTGATAGAGTAGTTATTATCAAAAAGACAAAAAATAACAAATCCTTACAGAGGAAGGGGAAACTCTTACACTCTGTTGATGGATATGTAAATTCATATAGCATTCAAATGTTTCATTCATATAGGAAAACAGTATAAAGATTCTTCAAAAAACTAAAAATGAAACTACCATATAGTCTAGCAATTCCACTTCTGCGTATTTATCAAAAGGAAACGAAATAGGTAAATCAATTACTCTGAATCCCTACGGTTATAACAATGCTATTCACAATAGCTAAGATGTGAAATCAACCCGAGTGTCCATCAGCAAATGAATGAATAAAGAAAATGTGGGTTGTATACACAACAGAGTAATATTCAGTCATAAGAATAATTATGTAGCAACAAGAATGAGCCTGGAGAACATTATGTTAAGTGAAATAAGTCAAGCACAGAAAGATAAACACCACTTGTTCTCACTCAAATGTTGATCCTAAAAAAGTTGGACTTCGAATCTCAGAGTCTGGAAAGGGTTTTGGGATCTAAGGGGATATGAAGAGGTTCCAATAGATACAAAATCACAGCTAGACAGGAGGAATAAGTTCTAGTGTTGTCTGGTATTGTAGGGTAGCTATAGTTAACAATAATTTATTGTTTTTTCAAATAGCTAGAAGAGTGTTCCAACATAAAGAAATGATAAATGTTTGCTAATCACCCTTTGATCATCACACATTGTATGCATACATGAAAATTCCACTTTTTATCTAAGAAATATGTGCAACTATTATGCCAATTAAAAATAAAATTTAGATGTCTAGTACTACCCAACTTTGATCTGGATGTGGTGCAAGTTATACACTACTGTTGGGAGTGTAAAGTGTCATAGCATTTTGGAAAGCTGATCATGTGTATCACACACACACATACATGCCGTGGTACCTTATTCCACTCCCAGGAATTGCCCAGGCATTATCATACATACGTGCATCCAAACACATGAACAAGAATGTTCATGGAAGTATTGTTTGTAATGAAGGTTGAGCCCTCCTTACCTGAAAATCTGAAACCTGAACGATCCAAACTCCAAACTCTTTGAGCCACAAATGGAAAATTCCACGCCTGACCTTATGTGGGAAGTTGCAGTTAAAACTTTGTTTCATGCAAAGAAATTGTGTTAAATATTGTATAAAATTACATTCAGGCTATATATATATAAAGTGCATATGAAACACAAATGAATTTCATGTTTGGACTTGGGTACTATTCCCTAGATATGAATAACTCATTTAGTTCCAGGCATCTTGCATAGGGGATATTTGTCCTGTAGTTCCAAGGCAGGAGCAACTCAGTTGTTCATCAATATTGGAACAGATAAGTGAACAGTGGCACATTCATACAAAGGAAGCCCACACATCAAGGAAAAGAAACAAATTATATAAAACAACACTGAGGAACTTTACAAACAAAACTGAGTGAAAAGATGCCATACATAGAAGGAGGATCACTTCTATGTAAAACAACACTGAGAAACTTTACAAACAAAACTGAGTGAAAAGAAGCCATACATAGCAGGATCTCTGTAAGTTGACCACCCAAAGGGACTGTAACAAATTGGCCATCACACAGAGGTGACCAATATAAGCATCTGGACCTACTACACTGATACACACATGTGGTGCATGTCTGGTCTGTGAGAATTAAGTCAACTTAATGAGGAGGTTAATGTAGGTAAGTGGTCAGCTATGGAGATTCTACTGTATTTATATATAAAATTCAAAAAAAGACAAAAATCCATATTCCATATTTGTGATAAAAAACAAATTTGATTGTGATCATTTGGAGGAAAAGGTAAGGATAGTGACCAGAAAAGGACCCAGGAAAAGATTTCTGGGCTTTGAGCAATATTCTATTGATTTATTTGTTTATTAGTTCCATAAATGAGTTCACTTTGTGGTAATTCATCAACTTTACATGTATTATTTGGCACCTTTCTATACTTGTTTTTAGTTTTGTAAGTAAAATTTAATTTTATAAATAAAATTTATCAATATTTTATTTAAAGTAGATCTTTATTTTAAATAAGATATGAATAAAATACAATAAATTCTAATTAGGACTTTGTTTTTCAGAGTAAGCTTTGTGAAGACCTTTCATCTAAAGCAGCTGTTCTCAACCTGTGGGTCGAAACCCCTTTTTAACAATGAAATATACTCTGGCATTAGGAGGTTGAGAACCAATGATCTAAAAGAAGTGAGTCTGAGAGCACTTTGATCTTATGTTATCAAAGAGCACAGAATTGGGAATCAAGGTACCTGAGTCCTAAGTCCATTCCACCATAACTCATTTTTTTACCATAACAAATCACATGACATGCCTGGTCTCCATGTCTCCCTTAGCAAAAATAGGCTTTGAGCTAGTCTTTAACATTTCTCTCAACTTTAAAAGTCTCTTGATCCCAATGATTTTTCTAATCAGATGAATATTAATTGCTGAGCTACAGGAAACATACTGTTTTCTCCTAACCCAGTTACAGTAAAATCCACATTAAAGAGGGGGGAAATGTCAACATTAAGAAGAGCATGTTATAGGGCATGTTGGCAAAGGACTAATTTACAAAAGTATATGATGTGTGTGAGACAAATGCAGTACAAAGATGAATTTTTTCCTTTCCATGTGACCTTTTGAAATTAGAAATATTATTTATAGAATCACGCCCCCCCTTGCCATTTATGTGCAAAACATTCCTGACCTTTGCAAATGTGAGGCATAGAACTGTGAATGTGACTTTAACAATCAATTAATAAAGACTACAAAGATATTTACTCATGTAGTTAAAAAGAAAAGTTTCTTTAAAAACTTTTTAAAGCATCTAGATAAACAGCTTAATAAATGAAAAAGGTCACACTGAGTAAAGAGAACATTCTCTTTCTAACTCTTCTAAATAATCATTACAGTCTGGCTGTTTGTCTGATAAGAGAGTTACTATCCCCAGTTTTCATTTTTAAAAGCAACCTAAGATCTCAATTTAATGCTTAATGTACCTTTTTTTGATGTTTTCATCCATTTTTTTTTTGAGACATAAATATGAACATTTGGTAACAGGAAAGATCTTCCCTTCCTTGTGCCCCTCTGAAGTCCATTCCCCTTGCCTAGGTACCCCTTTGAGTTCTCTTACTTTAGCCTCCCACAGTTGGAGAAAAGCTAATTAATTTTACTCCTGTCCTAAGTTTTCACAATGAGATTATTGCCCTCCATCACAGCATCCCAAAGTCCAGCTCGTTACTCCTCAAACGTATGATGACTTGCCCTTTCAAATCTTTGAGCCAGTTTCTAGAAACCCAGTAATGGGTGTGAAATGAATGTTGTGTTATGCCAACCTATCTCACACATTTCCTTTTTAATCTAATTCTTTTAAAAATAATAATAATACAGAAGTATTCAGAGATGAGACTTGTCAGCAGCTGGCTTACCTTTCTTTCATAGTTTAGGACATGGAGCACATCCATACTGCTCTAAATTCAGGACACTACAGCTCTCTTGTTTCATGTAAATTCTCCAACTTTTTTTTTTTTTTTTGGATCCTCCCTTTTCTTCCTAGCTTCATTTTTTGTTTGCCTTGTCAGCATGTTCTGTCATAAATGTTTTCAATTTAACTACTGAAAAAATGAGCCTGGCCAGAAAAGACTTCATGTTGCTGTAGGGACGTTGCCATTAGGGTCTCACAGAAAAGCAATGTCGTGAAGAATAAGCACACTTACTGAAATTGTGTTTTAAATAAAGGTGACCATCCATCTGCTCACTCAGGCAAAATGGCGAGCTTCTTTATTTGCTGTTGGTTTATAGAGGCAATCTTGTGCATGTGCACTATACAGCAATGACCTCACTGACATTTGTTACAATCCCTCTGCACATGTGCATTGGACATCAATGACTTCATTAATCCATTTAAACATCTTATGACCACCTGCCCTATAAGTAGCTCCTCCCTGATAATCTGATAATCCATGAAACATACACCTTTAAGCATAATCCTTTCAACATAACCCAGTTTAACATAACTTAGTGAAGAATGGGTTGTCAGTTATTACTTTCTTGTTCTGATCTGATGAAGCCTGAGGCTATGGGGGAAAGAGACCATTTGAATGTCTGTTCTACTGACCATGCCATTTGGAGGCAGTTACTTTGAATCCTTAAGCAAAGCATATAGAAATTTCTTGGGCATATAGGAATTTGTGTGCAAACCTCTGCTCCCATGTAGGCCTTAAGTCAGGGGGCTTTTGCTGGAGCCTTTTATAAGGAATTCTCAGGCTGGACTTCTCAAAAGCCTTTCATGAGCCCAGGTTTCATCTGTGCCATTAGATACCTATATGCATTGGGTAAACTCCTCTTCTCTTGAAGCCCCCTAGCACATTTCCATTCCTGGACCCATCAGCAAGAGACCTTCATCACTTACCACAGATCAGGAAAGGTTACTGATGGGTGTCTGGCCAGTTTCCAAAGGGTTTTTTCATTGGCCTTATAAAGTCAACCTTAATTTCTTAACGCAGTCTGGAAATGCTATTCCAACCAAAGCTGGCCATGTTAGGCCCACAACTAACCCAGCCATATGAGATTCTACCTCAGTTTCTCACAAGTGTGCCTGCACAAAGTCTTTTCACTGCTCTCTCTCAAACGGCGTTTTTGGCCAGAGGCATGTAGGCATTTCACCTATAACTTCACCACAGTTTCTCCATCAAGCTTAACTTTATCTTACTAGAGTCATTTCCAAAATTTAGATGGTAATTGAGGTAATTTTGAACTGATGGGGAGTGGTTGAGATTCTAATATTTACTACTACATTTTCAAGCAGACCTTTTTTAGAACCTGAATAGCATTTACAAACTGTAATAAATAATATTAAGCAAACAACAGACAGGTGAAATATCCAATGAGTGTTTGAAGAGGTATTTGTTGGGCCTTTCTGTTCTGTTACTATGGGGGAAAGACTCACTCAGAGATGCTGAATTAGAAGAAACATTTTAGTTGCTATCAGTGTTACAGAAGTTTTATTAAAATCTATATTGTTAATCATTGGAAAAGCACTCCGGCCAAGAGTTTAGTGCCACTTTTAGACAATAACTTATTTATACATGTTTCTGCCAACTACATCTGATTCTTAATTCTCATGCTAAAGAGAATTTAAAGCATAAATATTTGAAATCTTCAGTTCCAAAACCAAATCTATGAATAAAAGATTTCACATTATAATAGCAAACTAATTGTGGATGGTGTAAGTGGTTGCAATAAACTGACATTTTGAAAAGCAAGTCAATTTTTTGTCAAGGTTATATGTTTGACAAAGACTATGACATTTATATTAAAAAAAAGACTCCTAGGAAAAATATTGAAAACTACTGATAGCCAAGCCTTATTGGCAGAATAGATCATCCAATAATATAAACCAATCTTACCTTCATTTCAGCCCAAAAAGTGCACGGAGTTATGATCCCTCTGTCCTTGAAGCCATTAGCTATATTGGCTACTAGGATGTCAGTGGATCCAACTGATTTCCACTAAATTTGAAAGTTCCCAGGAGATGCCAAGTCATAACAGGCAGATGAGGAATGAGAATAGGTAAGTGAATCAGTTTACAGAACAGGATGAGGCTGAAAGCTATGTGGGGGCATCCTACCCACCATTCAAAGAGCAAGACAAGTGCTCAGCATGCTCGATGGCCTGGGTGGCTGATGGATATCACCTTAGTAATAAGTACCTACCATCCATTTTAAAACGAAAATTGAGTTTGAGTAGCTGACAAGCCCTGTGTGGATAACAGTCTGAAACCAAATAGTCAGTATAATTCAGTCATTAAGATCCCCACAGCCAACCAGTTGAAATTTCTTTCATCCCTGAAGGTCCATTTTATGTTGCGGAGGTACTGTCTGAATTTGAGCTTCATCTTCTTTTATTTCCATTTCCCATCCTCTGATGGAGATACTAATGAGCTATAAAAAATAGCCAAGAGGCAGACAAAATAGGGAGGAGAAATAAAGGGCAAGGATAATCTGCAAACTAAAAAATCATTCTCAGAAAAATCAAGAGTAGGTTAGCAATGCCCTGAAATGATGAGAATTATCTTTCCAAATATTTTTTAAGCACATTGGAGAATGTAAAAGGTTTCCTTTAAGTTCTCTGCCACTGAATACTCAAATGCTTCATGTAACTCTAATTTTGGCTGCTCTTACAAAGAAAAATTGCCCATAGAAGAGTGGTTGAGTCTCACATGGTTAAGGAATCTCAGTGCTGGAAGGATAGGTTTTCTGAAGGATCTAAATAACCTAACTAAGGATTAAGATAGGAAAGAAATTGTATAAAAGGCTGGAAACAAAAAAAAAATTTCAAAAAGCTTAACTAGAGGTCAACTGGAATATGAAAAATCTGGATAGGAAGTGTAAAAATTAGACTAGAAAAGAAATTATACTTTCAAGACTGTATTGCATATTTATCACACTATCACCACTGGTACATGTGCTGTTTTACTATTCACAACAAACCAATGAGTTCATTGTTGCCTCTTTCAATAGGTGACAAGTCAAGACTGAGAAATTAATTTGCTCAGGTCCACAATTAGGAAATATTAGAGACACTGACTGCTAAGCCATTTTCCCCTTTTATTTCAAATGATTCTCTCAGAGATAAGAGCAAATGAACAGGAGGATTGGGGAGTGAGGCAGATGATATAGGTAAAATGAACTTTCCTGTATATTTTAATTTTTTGCCTAACAAAATAAGTTGAGAAAATCCTTTGCATAGAAAATTAGGTTTTTGTTAAAATGAATTTACAAAAACTTTCTGAAAAGCAACAATTAAGTTTTTATAATACATAAATATTTGTCATTTGTATAGATGATGATTATAATTTTTAAACTGCCTTGTAGACTATCTGCATGAAGTATTTGCTGAGTAATAAGGAGACTGAAACTAGAGAATGTCCATAAGAAAAGATCTTTCTTACAATCTCTAGAGAATTAGCCAGATTACTCATTTGTGTCCTGGTACTCTAGCATGGTTAGGACTGCCACAAAATTCTGCTGATTTACATTTTGAATAGGGCATTATGATACTAACTCTCTCATACTTTGGAAATTCAAATTATTCTCTTCAAAAAAAGGAGCTTAACGTGCCACTATGTTGAACAGGATAACACTGTTTTAGAGTAATTTTATTTAATAACAAACATTTTACATTAATGCCCTAGCACACATAAGGTCAGTTGTTTTAATATGAAAATGAATTTTCACTTATTCTTGTACACGTCCAAATTTCTTACTTATGAATGTCTAAATTTGGGTTCCTGGGGGACCCCCACCCAGGCCATGGGCTGACAGGGAGACATCACACCAACATAATGCATAAAGTCTGAGAGGCCTGGAGAGGCATACACTGTCGACATGCACTGAGTGGCAGAATGAGACAGTGCAGCACTGATCCAATCTCTCAGGGGTCTTTTATTGTACTCAATAAATAGGATTAGAGGGAAAGCTCAGCTCCCAGGAAAGTGAGGGTAATCTGGAACTTAGGATAAAGGAATGTCTGGAATGGTCTAATAACATTAGAACATTATTTAGAAAACAGGAGGGGGAAAGCAGGTGCCATCCCTTTCATCACCTAAACTGTTAATCAGGAGTCTGAAGGTCCCAACCCGCCTGTTCTGCTGATCCCTCATGCATGGATGGTCTAGCTGTCTTCCCCTGACTGAGCTGCTTTCAGCCTCCTCTCTTCTTAAGTGGGCTGGTGTGATTCTTCAGTGATCTGGGAGGAGCAACAGGGATGGCCCACCTGTGTGCTTTACTGTGAAATTGGGGGGCTGTGGAGAGATTAGCCTAGCTACCTCCCACATTACAGATAACATAATTAAGTCAATTTAACGTCCATTTAATGCAATTTCCAAGGCCATTTAATTATGTAAACTTATCAGTAAAAATATTTTAAGTCTATACAAATATTTGTATTTTTACAAGACACATACACAAACATTCCTTTCCAAACAGCTTCCCAAGTTGTTTAACAGCCTGTCCCAAACCAAAAAGCACAAAAACCCAAGGGTTTTTCTTCAAATGTAGTAAAAATGAATGACCCTCTGGATTAGCCTCGCTACCTCCCACATTACAGATAACATAATTAAGTCAATTTAACTGTCTGGGAACCTGATCTGCGCAACATGGTCCCAACAATTTTCAATTAGAAGAAGGTGTTTCATCACATCAGGTTAGCAATAAAACAGCTTAAAGTTATACCTAACCATGAAAAGACCAGTCCAATACATCATCCACAAAGCAACTTTTTGTTTTGTCTCCATCTTTTATAAATAAATGAGAATATCAAACATTCAAGAAAATGTCTTGAACATAAAAGAAAATTTGCAACTTAAAAAAGACTCAATTTTAAACTTAAAAAGGGATAATTCAGGGGACAGAAGAGAATTAAAAAAAAATTAGTACCCTAGAGTCATTTAATAACATATACATAGAACAAGAATATGTAAAATGACCAAGAAAAAAATTGTGAAGGTGAAATGCTTCTTATGAAAATTAAACCCAATAGATAGAGACAATGTAAAGAAGAAATGTAGTGTGCAAGTTACTAAAATAATTATGCCTATATATTTTTTGGTTTATACAAAAACTTCCCAATTCCTCACTCCCTCCCCTCTCTCTCCTCTTCCCTACTTTCTGGACTATACTTATGTTTTATCATTTATATGAATGTGTAGCTGCTTATATATTGATTTCACAGTAGTATTGACTACATTGGATACTCTTTTTTCCATTCTTGAGATACTTTGCTAAGAAGAATATGTTCCAGATCCATCCAGGTAAACATAAAAGATGTGAATTCACCATCTTTTTCACTGCATAGAATTCCATGGTGTACATATACCAGGATTTGTTAATCCATTCATGGGTCAGTGGGCACTTGGGCTGTTTCCATGTCTTGACAGTTATTAATTGGGTTGCAATAGATATTCTGGTTCAAATGCCTTTGTTGTAAAATGATTTAATCATCTGGGTATGTACCTAGATTTTTGATCATCTGGGTATATAACTAGTAGAGGAATTGAAGGATCAAATGGTAGGTCTACTTTTAGTTCCTTGAATGCTCTCCAAACTTGTTTCCAAAAAGGTCATATTAGCTTTCATTCCCACCAGCATTGTAGAAGTGTTCCCTTCTGTCCACATCCACACCAACGTCTGTAGTTTTGTGATTTTGTGATATGGTCTACTCTTACTGGATTTAGATGAGTTATCATTTCAAAGTGTTTTTGATTTGCATTTCTCTAATGATTAAGGATGATGAGCATTTTCTCATTTGTCTGTAGGCCATGCACCTGTCTTCTTCAGAGAAGTTTCTGTTCAAGTCTCTTGCCCCACAGAAATGAGGTTACTTGTCCTTTTCTTATTGATTAATTTGAGTTCTCTGTGGATTCTAGTTATCAGAACTTTGTCAGAAGCATAACCTGCAAAAATATTCTCCCATTCTGAAGGTTGTCTGTTTGTTTTACTTACTGTGCAGAAAATTTTAGTTTGATCCAATCCCAGTAATATATTTTTGGTGTTGCTGCAATTGCCCAGGGGGTCCTCCTCATAAAATATTCTCCCAGGCTGATTTCTTTGAGTGTTTTCCCTGCACTCTCTTCTAGTATTTTTTTAGTTTCATGTCTTAAGTTGAAATCTTCTATCCAGTGAAAATCAATTTTTTGTTAATGGTGAAAGGTCCAGTTTCAGTCTTCCATGTGTTGCCAGCCAGTTCACCCAGCACCATTTGTTAACACTCCCATTCTTTAGGGAGTGTTTCCCCAAAGAATGTTTTTTGACAGGCTTATCAAAGATCAAATGACCATAAGTAGCTGGGTTCATCTCTTGGTTCTCTGTCTCTTCCATACATCTACATCTCTGTTTTTGTGCCAGTCATGCTGTGTTGATCACTATAGATTTATAGTATAGCCTGAAGTCTGGTAACGTGATACTTCCTGATTTGTTTTTATTTTTAAGTAATGTATTTGCTATACATTTTTTCTGATTCTATATAAAATGAAGCACTATACCTTCAACCTCTTTAAAGTATGGCAATGGTCCTTTAATAGGGATTGCATTAAGTCTGTAGATTACTTTGGGTAGTAGGGACATTTTAGCAATGTTGATTCTTTCCAGCCATGAGCATAGTATGTTTTTCCATTTCTTAACATCTTCAGCTATTCCTTTTCTCAGAGTTTTATAGTTCTTTCTACAGAGATCTTTCACATTTTTCGTTAAGTAAATTCCCAGATATTTCATCTTCTATGGCACTACAGGAATAAAGCCCTTGACTATACTTTCAGCTTGACTATTGTTGGCATATATAACAGCTTCTGATTTTTAAGTATTGATTTTGTATCCTGAAATGTTGCTATGTTTCTTGATCACTTCTAAGAGTTTTGTAGTTGAGTCCCTGGAATTTTCCAGGTATGAGATCATACCATCTGCAAAGAGTGAGAGTTTGATCTCTTCTGACCCTATTTGGATAGCCTTGATTGCCTTCTCTTGCTTGATAGTGATGGCTAAGACTTCCATTACTATGTTGACTAGCAGTGGAGACAGTGGGCATCCTAACCTAGTTCCGGGTTGAGTGGAAATGTTTCCAACTTTACTCCATTCAAAATGATATTGGCAGTGGGTTTGCTGTAGATGGCTTCTATCAGTTTAAGAAATGTCCTTTCTGGGCAATGCCTGTGGCTCAAGGGGGTAGGGCACCAGCCTCACATGCTGGAGGTGGCAGGTTCAAACCCAGCCCTGGCCAAAAACTGCAAAAATAATAATAATAAATAAATGTCCCTTCTACACCTATTTTCTTAAGTGTTCTGATTATGAAAGGATGCTTGATATTATCAAAGGCTTTTTCTGCATCATTAATATCAAAATTAGGTCACACGGCACTGTATCTTGCCTTTCTCTATAACTTTAAATTTTATTGCCACATCATAAATTAATATATTTAAAATCATAATTAAATTTTGTAGTATTGGCAATGCGCATAACTCCAGTGCCCAGAGAACAGTATCAATAGCTATGACAAAATTCATGCACACATGAACAATGACATAGATGATATATATGTCTGATGCCTGTTACGAGCTCTATAGATTTATAAAATGCATCCCAGTTTCAGAGTTGTTGAAATGTGAAAAAAAGATATCTTAAAAGAAATAAAACAAAATAGTGTAGATAACAGTGTATAGCTACCACAATGCTAGTCAGCATGGAATTTTTTAAAAAAAGATTTCCATGTAGAAAATAAAGGATAACCTAAATAATAGTTTAAACATCACCTGGGCATGACTTTCACTATGTTTCCCTGCTTATTGAGATTTATCATATTTTCTTTCTGAAAGCCTCTTTGCAGGCCAAAAATAAAAATTATCAGAACCAATTGCCTGTTTCAATCTAATATAAAGTAGATTAGAAAATTATTATTATAGAAAAAAAGCAACGATTGAGGGGCTACCACACTAAAAAAGAAAGAAAGAAAAAGAGAAAGTGTGGAGAGAGAGAAGTAAAGAAAATACAGAAGAAAAAGAGAGGGAGGGAGAGAAGGTAAAAGGAGTGGGAAAGAAAGGGCGCTGTTTAAGAGCTTTAGAAATATTAAATAACATGAGAGAGTGGGTGCAGTATAACCTGTATTTTATAAGCAAGTTGCTGAAGCAATGGGAGGCATGTAGCCTGCCCAGAAATAAATGACTTAGGAGGAACAGGGCTGAGGTTTGAGCTCAGACAGCCTTGCTCCAGCGTTCACTCCCTCAGACCTTTACGCAAATATGCCTTTGAGCTTTGACAGGGGGAGAAGCAGTTTTGTGTTGAAATCTAACAGAAAGGTCTTGTAAAAACTCTATCTACATTTATCAAAATGATAGCATTACTCCACTACCGTTCTTCATCAATAGTTATTATTCTAATATGAGTAGTAGAAAGAAATCTCAACCAATACCCAAAATATTCCTTAACTAAACTGTGGTTTTAGTTTTTGAAAGCTTGGCACCTCCTGTAAATATTAAGGTCCTGGCTTTCTTATCTAAAAATAAATTGAAGGTAACTTTTGCCATTTTTATTCTCTAACACATCTTAAAAATTGTGTTCTTCCATTCATTTAAGGAACATTGATTGAAACTCCACCATGTGGCAAACATTGTGCCAAGTACCCAAGAAGCAAGTTCTTAAGTACTTATGAGGAAGACAACGGTGTTAAACATTCCCCTTTGCTGGGATTTGGACTCACAAAAATAATCATGAAAAAACTGAAATGATGAAGTTTCTCAATAAAACATTAAACAGATGGCTGTAACAAGTGCACTATCTTAGTTTTGATCTTATGGCAACTACAAAGGTATTGAATAACATCTGCAAGTGATTTCAAAGTCATAAAAACTGCTCTTGTTTAAAGATCTTCCATAAATAGCTACATTGCCTTCTCAAATTGGCAATGTAGAAAGCTCTCAGTAGCAGTATTATTTTGTGATCAAACCTTTAAAAGGAATAGGATTCCCCCTCAAATGGAATTTATCAAACAAACCTATCACTAGTATTCTTAGATTCTAAGCAATTAAGTCTCATATATCAGATTCAGATCATTCTAATGAGGGAAAATTATCTGCAGGAATTTTGGTGGCTGTGCTCCTGAGAGCAAGAACAGAGGGCTGAATGAAAAAATTCTTTTAGAATAAAATGATAGTCAATTTTAAGTTTTCATGTGTTACAAAGTAAAGCCTTTCTAATTTCCCAACCCTTTATTAAAGTTGCTTCATATTCAGAGATTTGAAATAGGTGTGTCTATGTGTATGAATTCAGGCAATCAAAGAGAGAGAGAATTTCTTGTTTAGATTAACTCTAGGAGCAATACAGGAAGTGACACAACCCACAAAACAGAAAGTAGAACATTGATAGAGACAAAATGCCAGAGCCTGAGTTGCCAGAGAAACATAACTGCACCACACACACACACACACACACACACACACACACACTCTCACTCAGTCAACCTCCACTTCCAGAAACTTAGAAAAATTAAACACTTAGCCTTTTAAAAACTATATCAAAAAAAGAATTCAAATCAAATTTATCTGGCTCTATTTAACTCGTAGGATTTACATTACACAGGAATGGTTGAAGAAAGTAAAAATAGTAGCTAAGAGCTGTTGAATGCCTTGTTGTTTAATTTAATTCTTAGAGATGAATAAGGTCAGTCCCTTTGTAATAATTTTATAGAAACAGAGACTAAGATTTGGAAAGGCTCAATAAGATCACACAAATAGGAAGGGACAAGGAGCAATTTCATCTCAGCTGGACTACAAGGCTTGTGTATGTAATTTTGCTTAGCCTGAGCAAGAAAATATTGAGGAAAAAAGCATAATAGTTTTCCTAAAATATCTATAAAAAATTCTTCAATGAAAAAGAGGGACAAATATTCTCTCTTATTCGGAGATACATCTAGAAACAATTAGTGAGCATTTCAAAGAAGTTTTTTTTGTTTGTTTGTTTGTTTTTTATCTCCACATAAGTAGTTCCAGTAACCAGACCTGTGAGATCCATTTCAGTGTTCTCTGGTCCTCAGTACCCAGTATCAGGAATGAGTACTGGCACCAAGTCCAGCCAGTGATGGAGTGACCACAAATACAAAGCAATCTCACACATGCAGCAAAGCCAAAGTACATCTCAGAGGAAGAGACAGGCTGCTCTCCACAAGTGCAGAAGACCTCAAAGTCTTTTGTATGCTACTAGTTTGTTCAGCATCTCTCCTGGGTGGGATTTGTTGCTATTTCCTGCCATTTGTTGGTTGACAGGCGGATGTTATGCTTGTATAACAGGTTACATAACACATTGGGGTTATATAACAATTTCCTTTCTACCATGTGTTTTCCCAGAATTCTTCATAAAAAAACCCTGCATGGGTCAAAACAGTAATGCTAATTAGATGATGATGAGCTCCAGGTCAGTAAAGATCACTAGGCATTTCCTACCATACTTGACCAGAGAAAAGTTTCTCACCACAAATACCTAATATATTGCTTTCTTGTCTTCATTCTGATTGATTTCCACTCTTCACCTTCTGTCACTTCCTCTGCCTGCTTTGCCACCTATTTGCCCTCTTCCCTACCTAACAACCTTTCCAATCATGGGAATGCCTAGGATATAGCAAGGCAAAGTTTGGATAAATGATCATAGACCAAAACAATATGGGAGATCGAAAAGATGATCTTTCAATGTGATGGGACTCATGATTCCCGTGCTCCATTAAAACTTAACGTTCTATGCAACCAAAATCTCCATGTGAAATAAATTTCCCTTATTGTTTTCTCAAGTTCTCTGAATATAAGACTAGAGTTTTAAAACTATGCCAGATATGATTCTAACCCCAATTTCTACTTTTATTTCTGATTTTCTTTAAGCTGGAAATGGTATTATTCAAGTCTTATTTTATTACTTCAACTCCAGCAGGGGAAAAAATGATAAATAATATACTCAAATATTTTTTATATAAACTATTCCTAAGCTAGATCATTACATTGTAGAATGTGTTCAATTTAGTTTCAGTTCTCAGAATTTCAGAAACCGTACTCCATGATTTTTGGAACAGAATCAAGTGCCTGAATGTCCAATAGAAAATTTATTTGTCCTTATGGCATAAGAATTCTTCTTAAGTAACTATGATCTACATAGTTTAAGGTGTCCTTAAAATTAATGAAGGCTAGGATATCCCTGGAAGAAATCCCAGTATCTCTTGGATGGTTGCAGAGGAACATAAAATTTTGTTCAACCATAAAATGATTATGCAGAAATCCAACCTACTCAGGCCTTCTTCTCAATGAGAGAACCATTAGGGGAATTTTTCAGGATCATTAGAAGTATCAGAAAAAGGGGTGGGGGATAAGGCTATGATTTTAAAATATATTTTTCCTCGTAATTTTTAGTCACTTGTGAATCAGGAACTGTCATACACCAAAGGTTTATTCTTCTGTGAAAGCAACAATCAAATGCATCCATATACATACAGGTGTACATGGATGGGTACATGTTGTGTCTTTATGATATTTTCATTAAGGATTCTATTAGCATTTGATGTATCTTTTGCTTTTTGCCTTTTCCAATTGTGTCATAAATCTCACTTATGGATGCGGAATTGAGGTCACTCTTGCTGCTCTGTATAGCAAAGTCAATCACACCCTGAGGGTCAGCTAATGCAGTTCTTCATGGCTTGTGCAAGAGAACTTTGAAATAGGACATCCATCTGTCTGGCATGTCAGTGGTTTTAGGCACAGAGACTTTCTTTTTCATCATCAGCAAAGATAAAGCCCTGGGAATGTTATTTTTTTTTGATAAGTATAGTAAACTCTTCATGGTCTACTGCATTAAATGACATCGTCTCACAAATGGTATTTTCTGTAGGTCATCCATTCACTGCCTTCTGTAAATATTCAGAAAATAGCTGTCAGCAATCAACTGAATCAATGGAAGTTTCTCATTAATGGGGAAAGTTGAGTCATCCGTGCCCAGGCTATTCATCTGTTACTATAGTACTATCAAAAAAAAGAAAAAACAACTGCCATAGATTGGATTTTTTTTTTTTTTTTGCAAAAAGTAATGCAATATCTTTTGGTTGATAGTTAAGTTTACAGGTCTCCAATAATCTGATGTTGATTTAACCTCATGTCTAAAATTTTAAATAGTTAAACATTATAAATATGCATTTGTTAATAGTTTTATTTAATCAATAATCATTTACTAAGCATGTACTTTATACTGGAGGAAGGGATAAGACTTAACATTTGTCATCAGAAAAAGATAGGTGTATTATTTAGACATACTTTATAAATGAGAAAAATGAAGCATAATTAAGTTCTAAACTTATAGTCATATAACTAGTAAGTAAGAAAACACTTGTGGGAGTATATGAGTATTTTCATACTACTTCTCCTAGTAAGTAATGAATCTTATAATCAAATTCCAAGTCATAAGTAAGGAAAAAAGTCAGTTATCACCAGGAATAAATAAAAATATACTCTGCATACTTGCAATTATATTACAAATTATTCAAATCATAAGGCAAATGAACCAATGTCAATTTTTTAAACATGTGTTTAAAATGCTTTATGCACCATAATTACAATGATGAAAAATAGATTTTAATATGAAAAAGAATTGGAATAGAATATTAATAAATAAAACTATATGGGTAACATTACTTTAGTGATTTTAATTGTTTCAGATTTCACTTAATGCTCTTGTTAGTAATGCATTGTTTACACAATGAAAATTACTCAAGTTAAAATTATTTAAGTAAAAAAGAACAATTTTTATCACATGATTCAAATTACTATATGTATACCTATATATCTGCATATGTGTGTATGTACTATGAACAAAAATATGTCCCCTATCAAATTCACATATTAAAACCCTGATCCCCATTTTGATGGTATTTAAACATGGTCAGAGAAGATCAAACTCTAACTCTTCTCAGATGGTATGGTCCTATACCTGGAAAATCCCAGCGACTCAACTACAAAACTCTTAAAAGCGAGGAAGGAATACAGCAGCATCTCAGGATACAAACATTAACACTTACAAATCAGTAGCTGTTATATATACCAACAATAGTCAAGCTGAAAATATAGTCAAAGACTTTATTCCTTTTACAGTAGTGCCAAAGAAGATGAAATATCTGGGAATTTACTTAAAAAAAATGTGAAAGATCTCTGTAGAAAGAACTATAAAACTCTGAGAAAAGGAATAGTTGAAGAAGTTAAGAAATGGAAAAACATACCATGCTCAT
This sequence comes from Galago senegalensis, assembly GCA_963575145.1. Classification (NCBI taxonomy): domain Eukaryota; kingdom Metazoa; phylum Chordata; class Mammalia; order Primates; family Galagidae; genus Galago; species Galago senegalensis. Next base: position 6,551 of record CAUYTI010132825.1, on the reverse strand, counting down.
GGCTTGGAAGAATCAACATTGTTAAAATGTCCATACTACCCAAAGCAATCTACACATTTAATGCAATCCCTATGAAAGCACCATTGTCACACTTTAAAGAGCTTAAAAAAATAGTGCTTCATTTTATATGAAATCAGAAAAAAACCTTGAATAGCCAATACATTACTTAAAAATAAAAACAAATCAGGAGGTATCACGTTATCAGACCTCAGGCTATACTATAAATCTATAGTGATCAAACAGCATGGTATTGGCACAAAAACAGAGTGGTAGATTTATGGAACAGAACGGAGAACCAAGAGATGAACCCAGCCACTTATCATCATTTTAACTTTGATAAGCCTATAAAAACATTCACTGGGGAAAAGATTTTCTACTTAACAAATGGTGCTGGGTGAACTGGCTGGTGACCTGTAGAAGGCTGAAACTGGATTCTCATCTTTCACCATTAACAAAAATTGATTCTCACTGGATAAAAGATTTAAATTTAAGACATGAAACTATAAAAACACTGGAAGAGAGTGTATGGAAAATTCTTGAAGAAAACAGCCTGGGAAAATATTTTATGAGGAGGACTCCCCCCCCTCCTTGCAATTGAAGCAACATCAAAAATATATTACTGGGATCTGATCAAATTGAAAAGTTTCTGCACAGCCAAGAGCACAATGAGTAAAGCAAACAGACAGCCTTCAGAATGGGAGAAGATTTTTGCAGGTTATGATTCCGACAAAGGTCTAGTAACCAGAATCTACAGAGAAGTCAAACTAATCAATAAGAAAAAAACAAACATCCCCATTTCTTTGTGCACAAGACACTTGAACAGAAGCTTCTCTGAAGAAGACAGGCACATGGCCTAAAAACACATGAAAAAATGCTCATCATCTTTAATCATCAGAGAAATACAAATCAAAACTTTGAGATAGCATCTAACTCCAATAAGATTAGCCTACATCACAAAATCCCAAAACTAAAGATACTGGCATGGAAGTGGAGAGAAGGGAACGTTTCTACATTGCTGGTGGGAATGCAAGCTAATAAGGCCTTTTTGGAAAGAAGTTTGGAGAATATTCAAGGAACAAAAATAGACCTATCATTCAATCCTGCAATTCCTCTACTAGGTATATACCCATATGATCAAAAATTATTTTACAACAAAGAAATTTGCCCCAGAATGTTAATTGCAGCCCAATTCATAATTGCCAAGTCATGGAAGCAGCTCAAGTGCCCATCAATCCATGAATAGATTAACAAATTATGCTATATGTTCACCATAGAATACTATGCAGCCATAAAAAAATATGGAGAATTTTACATCTTTTGTGTTTATCTGGATGGAGCTGGAACATATTTTTCTTATTAAAGTTTCTCAAGAATGGAAGAAGAAATATCCAATGTACTCAATACTACTGTGAAACCAATACATAATCACCTACACATTCATACTAATGATAAAACATAACTGTAGTGCAGAAAGAAGAAGGGAAGAGGAGAGAGAGGAGAGAGGAATGGGGAGGCCAGGAGGAGGAAGGGTATTTCACCTAATGAGCACAATGCAATGGTAGATTTCAAAACTATTAAGAATAGAGTATAAATGTCTTACCAAAATAAATGAGTAAGCAAGGTGATGGTTATGTTAATCAGTTTGGTGTAAGCATTCCACATTGTATATCAAATCAGCACATTGTACCTCATAAATGCATTAATGTACACAGTTATGATTTAAAAATAATGTAATCAACTCAAAAGTTGAGGCAAAGCTGAAGGAGTTAACAACAGGAGGCTATCAGGTGATCACCCTCCTTTCTTGTGTGGTTCATCTCCATCTGTACCATATACACTGTACACTTGTTAGTTGCAAATGAATATGTATACATTATATTGATAATGGTTGTACATTTATTATGTTTAATAAGGTTTTTTAAAAGTTTTTGGAAACTGGAAGTAAAAGATAAATGTAAAAATATAAACTTTACTTTCCAACATAAGCTCCATCAAGCTCAAGACATTTCTTTTAAGTGATGGTGCCCACTATTTAGTCCATCCCCAAAGAACTGAGGGTCTGGCATTTGACTATGTTAATCAAATATTTTTTATATTATTAACTTTAAAAATAGATACCTTTTAAAGATGTTTTCAAGTCAGGAAACAGAAAAAGTCAGAAGGAGACAAATCCAAACTGTAAGATATATGCTTTATGATTTCCCATGGAAACTCTCATAAAATTGTCTTTGTTTAATGAGAGGCATGAACAAGAGAATTCTTTGGTAAGTATCTGCTAAAGCTTTTGGCTAACTTTCTCAAAACACTCTGATAATAAGCGGATATCCTCATGCTTTGTTTGGCCCTCCAGAATGTCAAGCAAAACACCTTAAGCAGCTCACAGTGCTGTTACCATGACCTTTTCTCGTGCCCCATCTGCTTTTGCTTTGACTGGACAACTTCTACCTCTCAGTAGCTATCACTTTGATTTTTCTTTGACTTCAGGATCATACTGGTAAAGCTGTTTCATCTCCTGTTACACTTCTTCAAAGAAATGTGTCAGAATCTTGATCCTACTTGTTTAAAATTTCCATTGAATACTCTGCAGCTGATCTGGGCACAATGATTTTGGTACCCATTGAGTGGAAAGTTTGCTAACTTTAATTTTTCAGTGAGAATTATGTAAGTTGAACAAACTAAAATATTTATGGTGTTGGCTATTGTTTCTGCTATGAATCATCTATCCTTTTGGAGTATCGTCCTCACAAGATTTTCTTTCTTTTTTTCACATCCATAAAGGTGGTTTTTCTTTTTCTTTTTTTTTATTAAGTCATAAACACATAGATCATGTGTACATTTATGCATTTGTGGGGTACACTGTACTGATTTCATATACAATTTGGAATGCTTACATCACACTAGTTAATATCTCCCTCACCTCATTTACTTAATTATTGTGTTAAGACATTTATACTCTATACTTATTAGATCTTACATGTACTCTTTCAATATGCACCATAGATGTGGTCCCACCATTCACCCTCCCTCCATCTGACCTCACCTATTCCCTCCCATTCCCCCTTCCTTCCTCCTTCATCTGGGCCATAGTTGTGATCTATCTTCATGTGAAAGTATGAGTAAGTAAATTGTTTTCATAGTAGTACTGAGTACATTGGATATTTTTATTCTATTCTTGGGATACTTTACTAAGTAGGATATGTTCCAGCTCCATCCATGTAAACATAAAAGAGGTAAAGTCTCCATCTTTTCTAAGGTTGCATAATATTGCATGGTATACATATACCACAATTTATTAATCCATTTGTAAGTCATTGGGCACTCGGGCTTCCTCCATGACTTGGCTATTATGAACTGAGCTGCAATGAATAATCTGGTGCAAATATCTTTGTTATAAAGTGATTTTTGGTCTTTTGGTCTTCTCAGTTTGATCAGATCCCAGTAATGTATTTTTGGTATTACTTCAATTGCCTAGTATAGGAATTCCTCTACTATACACCTAGTAGAAAAATTGCAGGGTCAAACAGCAGGTCTACTTTTAGATCCCTGAGTATTCTCCATACTTCTTTCCAAAAGGGATGAATTAGCTTGCAGTTCCACCAACCAGTGCAGAAGTGTTCCCTTTTCTCCACATCCATACCAACATCTATAGTTTGGGGATTTTGTTATGTGGGCTACTCTTACTGGAGTTAGATGATATCTCAAAGTGGATTTGATTTGCATTTCTCTAATGATTAAGGATGATGAGCACTCTTTCATGTGTCTGTAGGGCATGCACCTATCTTCATCAGAGAAGCTTCTGTTCAAGTCTCTTACCCACAATGAAATGGGATCATTTATTCTTTTCTTATTAATAAGTTTGTGTTCTCTGTGGACTCTGGTAACCAAACATTTGTCAGAAACATAACTTGCCAATATCTTCTCCCATTCTGAGGGCTGTCTGTTTGCTTTACTTACTGTGTTCTTGGCTGTGCAGAAGCTTTTTAGTTTGATCAGATTTTAGTAATGTGTTTTTGGTATTGCTTCAATTGCCCGGGGGAGGGGGGGGCTCCTCATAAAGTATTCTCCCAGGCCAATATCTTCAAGTGTTTCTCCTGTACTCTCTCCAAGAATCTTTAGAGTTTCATATCTTAAGTTTAAGTCTTTTATCCAGTGAGAGTCAATTTTTGTTAATGGTGAAAGGTGTGGGTCCAGTTTCAGTTTTCTCCAAGTCACCAGCCAATTCTTCCAGTATCATTTGTTAAATAAGGAATCTTTCCCCCAATTTATATTTTTGATAGGCTTATCAAAGATCAAATGATGATTAGTGTCTGGGTTCATCTCTTGTTTTTCAATTCTGTTCCATACATCTACCTCCCTGTTTTTGTGTCAGTGCTGTTTTGATCACTATAGATTTATAGTATAGTTTGAAGTCTGGTAGCATGATTCCTCCTGATTTGTTTTTATTTCTGAGTATTGTCTTGGCTATTCGAGGTTTTTTCTGGTTGCCTATAAAATGAAGTACTGTTTTTTCCTGATATTTAAAGGATGACAGTGGTGCTTTAATAGGGATTGCATTAAATTTGTATATTGCTTTGGCTAATACCCACATTTTAACAGTGTCGGATTCTTCCTAGCCATGAGCATGTATGTTTTTGCATTTGTTAACATCTTCAGCTATTTCTTTTCTCAGAGTTTAATAATTCTCTTTATAGAGATCTTTTGTGTCCTTTGTTAGGTAAATTTCCAAATATTTCATCTTCTTTGGCACTACTGTAAAAATAAATAGAATTTTTGACTGTTTTTTTCAGCTTGACTGTTATTGGTATATATAAAAGCTATTGATTTGTGACTATTGATTTTGTATCCTGAGACACTACTGTGTTCCTTGATCACTTCTAGGAGTTTTATAGTTAAGTCCCTGGGGTTTTCTGGGTATAAAATCATATTATCTTCAAAGAATGAAAGTTTGATCTCTTCTGAACCTATTTGTATACACTTGATCACCTTCTCTTACCTGATTGCAATGGCTAAGGCTTCAATTACAATGTTAAAAAGTGGTGGAGTCAATGAGAAACCTTGCCTGGTCCCTGATCTGAGTGGAAATGTTTTCAATTTTACTCCATTCAGTACAATATTGGCTGTGGGTTTGCTGTAGATGGCCTCTATCAGTTTCAGAAAAGTCCCATTTATACCTATTTTCTTGAGTGTTCTGATCGTGAAAGGATACTGGATATTGTCAAAAGCCTTTTCTGCATCTATTGAGAGAATCATATGGTCTTTATTTTTTGTTTATCTGATGTATTATATTTATAGATTTACACATATTGAACCAACCTTGAGACCCTGGGATAATACCCACTTGGTCATGGTATATAATTCATTTGATGTGTTGCTGGATTCTGTTTGCTAGGATCTTATTGAATATTTTTGCATCTATATTTATTAAAGACCAAAGATATTGGTCTATAATTTTCTTTTCTCATTGGGTCTTTTCCTAGTTTGGGGATCAGGGTGATATTTGCTTCATAGAATGTGTTGGGAAGTATTCCTTCTTTTTTGATGCTTTGGAAAATTTTAAATAATATACATACTAGTTCCTCTTTAAAAGTTTGATAGAATTCTGATGTGAAGCCATCTGTCCTGGACTCTTCTTTTTTGGGAGATTTCACATAGTTGATTCTTTTTCAGTACTTGTTATAGGTCTGTTCAACATTTTCAATTCTTTCTTGCTAAGTCTAGGAAGGTGGTATACTTCCAAGTATTGCTCAGTTTCTTTCACATTTTCATATTTCTGAGAACAGAGTTTTTTGTAGTATTCATTAAGGATTCTTTGAATTTCTGAGGTATCAGTTATTATTTCACCTTTGTCATTTCTGATTACTGAAAATTCTGATTACTAAAATCCCTAATAGGGATTTTAATTTTTTATTTTGGGGTAGGTTGGCCAAAAGTTTATCAATTTTGTTGAATTTTTCTAAAATTCAACAAAACCAACTTTTTGATTCATTGATTTTTTTGAATAATTCTTTTGTTTTTGATTTCATTTAATTCTGCTCTAATTTTAGTTATTTCTTTTCTTCTGCTGTGTTTGGAGTTGGAATGTTCTTTCTTTTCTAGTTGCTTGAAATGTCCCATTAAGTTATTGACTTCCTCTCTTTCCATTCTCTTGAAGAAGGCTTGCAATGCTATGAATTTCCCTCTTAGGACTGTCTTTGCAGTATCCCACAGGTTCTGATTGTTTGTGTCTTCATTATTGTTTTGTTCCAAAAATTTGACAGTTTTCTTCTTTTTTGTTTTTTTTTTAATTTTTTTAATTAAATCATAGCTGTGTACATTAATGTAATCACAGGGTACAATGTGGTATTTTCGTATACATTTTGAAATACTCTCATCAACTGGCTAATGTAGCCTTCATGTCATTTTCTTAGTTATTTTTTTTTTCTCCAAATTCCTGGTTTAATAAGGACTTATATTTTGAGGAAAAAAGGTCCCAAACATCAGGCTGTTCACAAAAATAACCCACAGTATCAACTTTAGAAAACAAATCTTAAGACTATTACACTAATTATTTT